>CANYBF011670179.1:0-32830 GCA_948192965.1 Dalechampia spathulata | reverse complement strand
TAAATAATTATTAAATTATATAATAAATTATTTATATTTATTAAATAATAATTACTAAATATTATAATGTAATATAATAAATATTTTATTAAATAATAAATATAATAATTTAAAAAGGGTGGGGAGCAGGGCTGGAGGGGGCGTTGGGTGGGGCAGGTGTCAGCAGACAGGGTTAGGTATGTTGGAATGGTCCAGGTGGCAATTTTTTCACTCTGGTCTGGCAGGCGGTCATGACGTCTCTCCTTGCCATGTCACTCCATGGCACTCCGCTTTGACCGGTCGGCACACAGAAAATTACTTTAAGACTGGAATTTTTTTCACTTTTACCTTAAATCAATAATTTTTCAAATTTTTTTCAAGAAATATGTAAATCATCCCTGAAAACAAGTAGAACTCGTTTTATTTACGAATTTGGTTGGCAAGAGAATCATGGGCCCATTATTCTAAACAAAAGGAGGCCCAACCAGGCCCATATTAAATTCCTTTTTTATTTTTTATATTTTTTATTCTCTTTATATAAACCAATTAAAACCCTAAACCCAACCCTTACCCTTCTCCTGAGCTCCTTAGCCTCACGCAGAGACTCGCATCTCCCTTCGTCGAAGATGGGCCGCGTCCGTACAAAGACGGTGAAGAAATCATCACGGCAAGTAATAGAACGCTACTACTCACGGATGACGCTTGATTTCCACACTAACAAAAAAATCCTCGAAGAAGTTGCAATCATCCCATCAAAGTGTCTCCGCAACAAGATCGCCGGGTTCTCAACGCATTTGATGAAACGGATCCAAAAGGGTCCAGTTCGTGGGATCTCTCTGAAACTTCAAGAAGAAGAGAGAGAACGACGTATGGACTTTGTTCCTGAAGTTTCAGCTATCAAAGCGGATCAAATTGAAGTCGATAAGGAGACGATCGACATGCTTTCAGCTCTTGGCATGAGTGATCTTCCGGGTATTGTTCAGGTCGAACTCGTAGCTGTGCCGGTGGCCCAGTTGGGCTTCGGTAGAGGCGCAGGAAGAAGGTTTTGAATGTCTGTTGCCATTGATGCTAAATCTGTTCAAGCATGTACTCTTGATTTCTTGAGAATTTTGGGATTTTTTTTCTTGTGCTAATGAATTGAAAGTTCATATTGTCCGAATGTGGACTTGTTCGGACATGTTTTACCAATTACGGCCTCCATTATAAAACAAAAACAATGGAAATACCCCTTAATTGATTTTTAACAATAACAAGACCTACCAAAAAATACATTTTTGGCATTAATGACAATACATATTTTATTAAAATGCCTTTTAAAAATATTTATTAAAAATGATAATACTAAAGTAAAATGGGTAATTTTATTTTCATATCTAAAGTGAACTATTGTATACGAATAAAAATAAATGGAGGAATATAAATTAAAAAAAATTAATTTAATGAAAAATAGAAATGCTTGCTTTTGATTGGTTGCCGACATGGATTAATGTAAATTATTATGTAAAATTAATTAGGACCTATAAGCTAAGCAACTGGGGTGAAAAGACACCTATAGGTTACAGGTAGAGGCCAAAATACAAATTCCGAAGGACAAGGGGGTGGAAATGAAAAATACGGCGTCAAATTAGCCGCCACATCTAGAGAGAGGCACTTGACAGAGAAACTAAAGTGAGTTTTCGAAGTTGTTATTTATTTTTATTATTTTATTTATTTTATTATTATTTTATACTCGCCAACTAAACGACACCGAAACGATAACGATCCCATAGATGCAGCTCTTTCACAGGTCAAGTAATCTGATCTCTGCAATAAATTCATTATCTCAGTTGCTCGTTTCTTGATTTCTGTTTTGACTGAGATTTGTTCTTTTCTTTTTTTGGTTGAAATTGTTATGATATGATATGAGCAGAGTAGAGAATGGCAAGGCCTTGGGTACTGGTTTTTGTGGTGATGTTTATTGTATTCACGTCTCAGTTTGAATGGAAACAGCAATTTGGTAACGAGATTGAAGCCACTCCTGTCATTGCAAGGAAGGAGCAATTTGATTCCAAAAGACAAGATCTTGTTAAAGAAAAGGTCTCTTATCTGAGAACAAAAAAAAAAAAAAATCTTGCTGAATTTATTTGCTTTCGATTGAATTGCTATTACTTGCTGTTGATTGATTGCTTGATTTGGATCGAAGCTGAATGTGAATTGGATGAAAAATTCTAATAGGTTTTAGTACTTGAAATTTGAGTGAATTATGATTGCTAGGGTTCTTGTATAATCTACTAATATTTGTTTTGGTTTCTTATGTAAAACAAATATTTAACATGTGTTAGAACTTTGCACTCAGGTGGATAGCTCCTCCAATTAGTGTTAGGATTGATTTTGATTTGTCTTTTTGTAATTCTCCTTGTAATTTCCTTCATGAGAAGGTCCATCTTTTCCTTGAATCTTATCATTCTGCATCAGATTAATTAATATTTATTTTCCACTAACATACTTGAAACTTTTTGCGTTCCCTTTCTTCAGTTATGCTTGAGATGATTCATTTCTATTGTTAGAATTGAAATGCTCCGTCGCACTTAACGTTCCGCTTTGCATTTACTGAAAACTTAAACCTGAAGTATTTGATTACAATATGCTTCTCATCAAGCTTATGTGCTTGGGAGGTTGAACAAAGACCTGCACAATTCATCCCCCATTACAGAATGTCTAAGCTACTCATTCAAGTCAGCTTCTACCATAGATTTCCATCATAAGCTAGCTAGCTAGCAGCTTCAATGATTTCATTTTCTGTTTTTCTTTTTCTCACAAATTAGGAACCTTTGTAGGATGGTAAAGTCCTCTACCATTGGTATTTACTTTGGTACTAACTCATTGTGGAGAACTTAGGGCGTCGCAGAATAATTAGAATTTTATTCAATTTCTTCATGGAGTTTTTCTTTTAATATGGTGTATAAGTAGCTAATCACTTTGGACCTTGCCCATTCATGTGCTTGTCCAATTTCTGTTGTTCATTTCTTTCCCGAGTAATTCCATGTGTTGCTGCAACATCATGCAGAAGGTGGTGGTTGTATCAGTTTTCTACATTCATGAAACAGTGTTGTTATGACTATTCAAGTTCAGCATTCCTGACAAGTCCTTTTTTTTTTGGAAGGACTATGTAATCATGTTTGTGTAATGTCATTTTACAAAAATCTTTCCTGGTTGAGTTGGTACCTTTTCCCGTTTGATATTTATGAATCGTTGATGTATTTATATGTTGTTGTATACAAGATCTTCTCATTTCAAATCTTATCCCAAGCTTTCTTGATATTCTTGCATTACTGAAAAGTTGTTGGCATTACGGTGTTTGCTTCTTCTAATCGTTTTATTCTATTCATTCAAAATATTCTTTTAACTATTATTTACTTTGCTTGAATTTCAAATTTCTTTCCTTGTCTAACTGAATTGCCAGAGTTACCAGGTCATCCAAGTATTTAGAGCAAATGTATAATCTGTATGTCATGTTTATGTTAAACTATCAACTTTGGTGCAGGTCATTCTCTCTCAAGAAAAGAACATTCATAAACTTAAAGAGCTAGTCCGGAGTCTTCAGGAACAGCTGAAGCAGTGTAAGAGTGAAAAATATGGTGCCAATGGGACGGTAGTGCATTTGAGTGAAACTGAAAACATGAATGATCTTGATAAGCGAGCAATCTTGGAGGACTAGACATGATCATGCACATCTAAACAAGAAAATGCTTGGTAGGTGCAATTTATGAACCTTTTTCTTTGTTTCTCTGTAACTTAAATTATAGAGGAACGTCTTGTTCTTTTAAGTTCATTTTATAGAATAGAACCGCAATCCTCATTTTTGTTGTGTATTGCATTGACCAAACCCAAGGTGATTCAGTGGTGAAAATTTTGAACCAGGTAAGTAGATACTTGCTACTTCGGAGTCAATATTGATGAGCAAATACCACTTCGAGGAAGCTGTTTGTTAAATGCACAAAAATTAAAGAACCCTTCATGACCGTCTTGCCAATAAAGCTTCATTTTGTTAACCAGTGTTAGGTTAGTTAATCAGTGTGTATATCTGTATTGATCGGTAGTGAACCGTTGCTGCTAGATTGATGGAATTTCTTGCATGACATCAGTGATCATGGTTTTGCGAGATCTCTGTTGTGTGACATAAACATTTGGCAATCTATTAAGAAGGAACCACCTTCCTATCCGGTATAATACACATGGGATAGGTTGTGTTCATTAATTTTCATTTTTCGTTAAATTTGCTCCTGTTGTATAACAATATGCAGATACCTTAACGGTTTGAACTTTTATCTTAGAGAATGTCATGAAAATTTAGGAAAATAAGCATGTCCAAGGTGGGATAGCATTTTCATGCTGTTGGGCCTCCAACTTAGTCCAAGTAAATTAGGTTTCGTTCAAGTGTATGAATTGCAATTAAAGTAGTAGAAATAGATGTCATCATTACACGGAAACATGAATCATGCATGTCTCTGGAACTTGGATACGTATGGGACATGGATACTCTTTGTTGGGCTCGAATAGTTAATCGTGTAATTGATCTTGTCAAGATTTTGTACTCGATGTTCATTACTTTTGACATTTCTTGGAACAAGATAGGACTACAAATAGCGAAGCGGCTATTAAATTTACCATGAAAATAAACTAACGAAAGAAACAACCTTCATTCCTAGTATTAATTTCGTTTATGCTGCTGCAGTTCTTGTTGTGAGATTCAAGAATTCCATTTGATTTTACTTGTTCCCTTGATTGACAGCACAGAATAATTGTGAACCAACCTACTGAAATTTAACTTCTCTTTCAACTGTCGATTTATTACCATGTGCAGATGCATTTAGTTAGTTTGGTAATAGTTATTAATCTTGCTACCATTTCTGGGTAGCTCTCACTCTTTACTTCACATTACTTGTCTTTTATTTACATGATAACTTGTAGCTAAATATGTCATGGCCTTTCTTTCCATTTCAAAGCTTCTAATGGTTAAAAATTTATTATCGGAACATGCAATGCTAGGTGTTGATATTTATATCTTCTGTTAATAATATGGTGCTAAGTTTGAATGTGTTGTTGGGGATGACTATTATTAATGAGATATACCGATCCTTTTACTTTAAATTTAATGTCACAACCATCTCCTAAGCAGTCTTACCCCTTTATCTCATTCATGTTGGTCTTTGATACATTCCTTCTTGGCGGGCCCTTAACTTCTAGGGTGTGTATTTGTACTTTTTGCCTTTGATCTTAGATTGATTGTTATAAGTGCTTTTGAGAAAGCTTGTCACTTGTATTTGTTTCTGCCTTGGCTCTAATGGAGGAAAATGGGATATGGAGATAACCTGAACCCAAATGTTTAGTCTTACAACCTGCCAACTTAGATGGGTTGACTCAGTTCATCATTATCGTGTCGAATGAATAAACCGATCGATCAGCTGAACTGCAATTGCTGGAGAAGACCGATTGAGATGTGGAGAAGGTGGGAGATTAATGGGATATCCTGATCAACAAAAGAGGTTTGGTTCATGAAAATTTAATACCGCATGGTGTCCTGGTTTCAACTTTGAAACGAAAAGGTGGATAACATTCTTAATTTCTTGGACACATCAAACCATAATTTATAGCCTCACCCACCTTATGCACTTCCCAACAGAACTAACTTAATGATCCATAATCCAATTCATTCACACCAGCAGTTATCAGTCTCTTGATGAACAACATAAAAACAAACAAAACTATAATAATGACCATAAAGGATATCTTCAATTCCAAACTAAATAGCCTGCAATTAAGTCAAAACTGGTGCAACTATTGATCCACAGCTGGACAAAGTTCAATTTCAAAACTCATACCCTCTTATCCAAAATTACAAAAATAAAAAAAAAATAATTGGTTTTATTTTGTAAACTCTGGCAATATTAGAGGGAAAGAGTTGTCTCATCATCACCAAATTCATGTTTTAATGCATTAATAGAGTAATTAATCAAGGCTGGTAATATGTTGCTATCCATCTTTCTCGCAAGTAATGCCATCATTAATGCTTCCTCTAACTTTTTCTTTCTTGTAATTTAAGATAACCCTTTTTCATATATCTCCCATGCACCAAACTATATATATATATATAAATATATATATTATTAAATCAATTGTGTTTAGTTAACATCACACATGAATTGCGTGGTGTTGGATTTAATTAGTAAACTGATGGAATTAAAAAAATCTCCCAACTGTTTATACATGTCATGCAAATATAATATATTAACTGAAACTTCATTCTTGTATGTATTTTCATTTTTATAAACTTATAATTAAGAGAGTGTCAGAATTGTTTGATCAATCAAATATATTGTTTTAGGTAATATTTAACTTATTTTGTATTCATCTTCTTTTAATGTAATGAATTAAAAAAAATCAAAGTTTAAAATAATATGTAGATTATAATTTAAGACGGTTAAAAAGAAAAAATATATTTATGAATGGAGAGTAAATGGCGATATGGTACAGTACTGATTTGATTTGAGGATTTATTGGAATCTTTGAAAAACGTAACGTGGAATTAAAAAGGTGCAGTTGGCCATAAACACAACACAATTAAAAGTATATTATTTTAATTTTTCCTTGGAAAAATTGTTAAGAAATTAGGGGGAAAAAAATAAAACGAATTTCAGGTAGAATTTAATTTTCTTGGAAAAATTGAATGTAGTTAATGGCTAAGAATTCAAAAGTGTTTGTGTGGTTGGAGCTTTTGTTAATTGTGGGGATTCAATGCTTTCCTCTGCCATGCAAAAATATTTATTTATTTATTTATTTATTATTTTTATTATTTATTTAAAATATTTAGAGGCTAATTCTTTAAATAAAGCCATCAGATGAAAATGTCTTTTTTGCATGCATTTTGATTTTCAATGTTTTTGGATGGTTTGGAATTTATACCAACTTTCATGCATGCATCTCATTCCTAATTTATTGCTTTATTTATTCATAGCTTCCCCCATCCCTTTACCCTATTTAATGATTATTTATTATTATTATTATTATTGTTATATCACTTTCCCAATTATATTTGATATCAAAATAATTATATCCAAAATGCATGACCATTTAGTCATTTACCAAAATCCCAACAAAATATTTAATTGCATTTTTAAAATTTACCACTTATTATAATTTTATCTTTTTTAATGTTAAAATAAAAAGTTATTTTAGTTATTTGATCATCATTTTTCACAGTCGTGTCATGTTATTTGATGTGAAATAATGTGTTTTTTATAAAAATTTTAATAATTAAATTGATATTCAAAAATAAAATAATAATAGAATCCAAGATGAGTAAAAATCGTAGATGTTTTTTTTTTTATATCAATGTATAGTTTTTAAATATTTATTTTAGAGAAAATAATGAATATTATATAATGGTTTAGATAATAATTAATGCATCTCATAAATTTAAAATGAAAATAATTGATTATCAATAATTATAATGATCTCTTATTATTATTGTATCAATTATTATAATCATCACCTTGTGTTATTCGTTTTTAGTATTATTGTATTAATGTGATAAATAACAAATATATATAAATATTTAATATATGTAACATAAAATTATATAATAAAAAAATATTTAACATATTTATAGTATTATGTAGGGATGAAGATTACAAGAAATTAAGGAATCAAATAACAAAAAAATAATTAAAAAAAAAACAATGGATGACACCGGAGAAGAAGGCGGCATCGGAAAAGGAGGCGTCAATGATGGAGGTAGAGGTATGAACAACATAAAATAATGGTGAAGGAATGATATCTACTGTAAAGTTCTCAGAGAAATTACTGCCTCTACCCACCACACCACTGTCACAGTGACCTACCGTCTCTGCCGCCACTTCTTCCGTTTTTTCTTTCGACAAAAAAACACCAGCCGCCATTTCTTCCCTGTTATCAGATCTTCGAACAGATAAAATTTAGAATAACTCGAGCAACTTGCTGCAATAAAATCAACCGTTCTCGATCATGGTACCACAGATTTCTTAAAATAAAGCATGGAAAATTAAGCTTGATGAAATGGATTTGTCACGACAAACATATAACGACTAATCATATATATTTAGTGACAGATTTTATGGTTATAAGACCAAATAAAGCAGCTGCAATGAAAACACGTCGAATGCGACAATATCCAGAGCATGAGTTAGATTTAGGAACATGTAATAATGACCGGAAACTTTCCTGATGCCATGAATGTAATCACTGATAAGGTCTCCATGTTCGTTGAACAGAATTCTGAGTCATTTGATGAGTCCTCCTTCCTTCCTTCCTTCATTCCTGTTGCTAATGGACTAGTTCACATTTGCATTGCGGGGAAAGAGTCTGAATGTGTCCCAACCATAGCCAGGAATATGCTTTGAGTTCTGGTAATAACTGGCAAGTTGTCCGAACCAATCCACTGCAAGTTGTAATTACAGAAACTAAAAAGATTAATTCGTGTAAATGGGTGCTTTCGGTATCAATAAAAAAGTCCTTCAATTTTGGTTTGCTTATTTTTAAAAAAATAATCAGAGATTAATTTGCAGAAGTTAACTTAAATTAAGTCAACCAGTTACAGGTAAAGAATGTGACAAGCATGAAACGTGAAATCCCTCAAAACCCAAGTCAACTTAGCATTGCAAGGGACAACGAGGACGATTTTTGTCCATATTAATCTAAATTAATATATATATATATATATAAATAGAATTGGGGCTTGAAGCTTTGAATTTGTTGGAGGGTTGGGATATTCAAATTGTGGTTTAGTTGTTAGAGCCCCTTTTATTTAGTTGACATTTAATTTCTTGGTGATTTCTATTAAATTCGTAGGTGCTTCTGCTGCTCTCTCCTTCCTTTCCTCCTCCCCCTCCCCCCATCTTTCAATATAAACCAAAAAATATTGTAATATTTTTATTGTAAATACCCAATTATATATCTTTGTAAGTTTTAATATTAATACTAATTTTTTAAAATTGTATTTGACGGCTGGGTTGTTGGGTATGGGTAAGACAATGGCAAACATGATTTAATTGGGTATTTACAAATAAATAAATATATATATATATATATATATATATATATATAGATATTGGTTGGTTGACACTGTGGTGTATCGCTCTCAAGAATTTAAAGAAATGATGTGAGGCAGTAAATGCAATATTAAGAACAATATATTTCCTAATTGTGCGAACTGCTTTAGGATATTTCATTTTTTCCCTTTCAAATTCATTAAATAACACTTTTCCGGGCCTCAATTTATACTTATTTTCTTTTGTTCAACCAATGCTTCCTTCACCTTCAATTCAATTGAGCCTCTCTGTCTCTCTCTTTCTCTATCTATACCCCCCCCTATTACACCTCCACCTCTCCCTCCCAGAATTTAATTAAGCTTTAAATTAATTGCTCATCTCTCTCTTCTTTCCTTACCACTTTCCCCTTATATATATAATGGCCCTCAGGTTTCAAACCCACCACCACCAAGCTGATTCTGTTGTGGCCGGAGTTTCGATTCATGGTCCAATCCTAGACTTTTCTTGCTACCAACGTCCTTTTACTTGCTTTTTTTTATCTTCATCTCCTCGGTTCAACGCTTGTTATCAGCCTCCCAGGTTGGCAAAGTTGCTCGAATCTTCTTCAGGTAATATATGCATGAAATCTTTTTTTTTTTCAACGAGGGTTAATGTTTCGAGGTTCTGAATTTGAAGCTTTCCTTTGTTTAAACAGGCTAAGAGCACCGAAGGCAAAAGGAGAAAACAATGAGTGGGAGAAATGGAAGTGGACCAAAGCTTGACCTGAAACTGAACCTGTCCCCACCAAGGGCTAATCCCCGACGAGTGGAGTCGCCTAGCCGATCGGCCACAGTTTCACCAACATCGCCGCCAAGCTCATGCGTGTCATCAGAGGTGAACCAAGACGAAAATAACAGCACGGAAGCCACTTCCATGGTGCTTGTTGGGTGCCCACGATGCCTTATGTACGTCATGCTATCTGACGATGATCCCAAATGTCCTAAATGCAAGAGTACTGTGTTGCTTGATTTTCTCCATGAAAACACAGTAGTTCAAACAAGGAACGGTTAGAAAAAGAGAGATGACCGAAAAGAAAAGGGTTCCTTTTATAAATCTTCCTGTTCTTGTTTTTTTATAATCTGAAAATAGCGCTATTTGGGCTCCATTTTTTTCCCAGCTCTTGTTTTCTAGGCAATAGGGAAGGGAAAGTTGGAGCGGAAATAGCACTATTAGGTGGTGGTTATTTTATTTTATTTTATTTCCATCTTTTCATTTCCTCGTAGTCATAGAACAAAGCATATGGGCTCATATATAATATCATGAACACAGCAGAACTGTCCGTGTATCCCTCTGGGTTTAGCAGAAGACTACATTAGCTGATTGGTTCTGACTGCCCAAATTTTCCAATGAAATGTTAGGTTTTTGCGTTACGGTTTCAGTTTTGCCTCTCTCCTAGGCTTTTTCTCGTTACAGTTTATATTTTTTAATTTTAATTTGAATTATTATCACTAATCATATGATGTTTATTACTAGACTACCACAGTAATGATGATCATATATCCCATAATGATGGTTGTAATTGTTCAAATCCAAGGTTTAATCAACAGATAATATCATTTTAACTTAATTTTATATGAGGGAATTTACCATCAAACTTTAATGAAACCTCACGGAACAATCATTCAGCCTAACAATTATAATATCAAAAATTATATTTAATTATCACATGAAACCAGAGAATAGAATGGGATTTTTTCTTTTTAACATATCAGTAATTTAAGCATAAATGCAAAATGAGAAGCACGCCATTAACTGGGACAGAGAGGTGGTAGTACTGTATCCCAATCCAAGGATGGCACGTGGAGGGTTACTCTGCAATGATGTAATGTTCATGTCAGCTGAAACAAAGGAAAAGTGAATAATAATCAGTGAATGGTTCAATTTACTTGGTGGGTGATGGTTGAAATCTGTTGACAGGAAGGGTTGAAGTAGATTTCTTTTGTACTTGGACAACAGTCTCAGATGAAAGATTGCAGGCCCCATCTCTCATCAGAAGTCCCATCTCTATCAATATTTTTGTTTTTTTTACATAACCTTACCATGATCGAACTTAGAGAGCAATAATTTCCCAGAAGAACCAAACCACATGCTAATATAATACAATATTCGCCAAATGAAGGCACAATTATTCTTTATGAGATTCTTATTCAAAACAAGCAAGCATAATTAGTAATAATATCATTGACTTTGCCGTTTAATCCAAATAATACCCTCAAAATGATTACAAGCATGAGCCCACTTCCACAACTCCATAGATATCGTAAAGGCACATGGACAATGCTATGAAATGACAAAAACCTCTGCCAGTTAGGCACTACAGTCTCCACCATGGGCCGACAATTAACGGTCTTCACTTGCTAGTTAGGCACACATCAACTACACCCAAGCCGAAGATTAATATAAACAAATGCTTAGCGCCCTCGAACCATGCTGATAGATACATCCAAAGGCAAATAAAAACATATATTTGCGGTTTCCAAGACTTGAATGAATCGATCAATTTCGCTGTTAAATTTAAGGATGTACAACAAGTCTTTTTTTTTTTTTTTGGGTAGAGTATTAATTAGCTTTTCAAACATATTAAAGATATAATATGCTAACTTCTCTGGATAAATGTGACAGATGTATACAAGTGTACGAACGAAAAGACTTGTGAGACATTAAACAAAATAACAATTTTTTGTTTGGCAGGTCAATTAAAAGATCAAATTGAGAGATGTTTGTTCAATCACCATAATTTGAGAAAAAGGAGAGGGCAATTGAAGAATAAATGGAGAAGGAAAGAGAGTGAGGAGGTTGGGTGGTTCGAGCATTGAAAAAGGACTGTATTGGATCACAAGGCTATTAAAAACATGTTTAAATGCAACAGTAATTAAGACTATTGAAAGTAATGATAAAAGAACTCCTTCTTCTGGTTTCTTTTCTTGTTCTTCTTTCCACTACTATTTCTTACCGCGCTCTAAAGTTGTCTCCTCTCAAAGTAATATTTATTTTTTCCTCAAATCTTAATCCCCGTTCTTTCTCTTACAATATAAAACGAATAAAGGAAAGTTTAGTTATTAAAATTAATTTTGACTAGATTCAAAGTTATTTAATCATCTTTTTTATAATTTTGTGCAACAAACTCCAGAGACAAGAAATAGCAAAATAAGCAACGCCCTCTTTTGGGTTATTTCTGAAATTGAATACCTTAAAAGTCTAGCATGGATACCGCAAGAATTTACAATTCTTATGCCAACTGAAAATTGGAAAAAACAAAATCAGAATCATAAATTCAAATATATCGTCTCCACTGTATCATCATCACTTCGTATAGAAACTACTAGTTTTCAATCTTCTTAAGAGATTAACAAGAAATGAAATATCAACTAATCTAGCCTCCTAAAATTTTGAAGGTTATCATGCTTATTTTTATTCATTAAAAAATGCAATAACTTATGAACCATATAACAAAAAGATAACAAAAGGAATGACACTTAGACTAGATTTATATCATCCTATATGGATAAAATTAATTAATAGAGGATAAAAAAGAAATCATTTCCAATTTTCAATAAATTTTTTCTCTGAATTTAAATAAATATATCCTAATAAAATATCAGAATTCAAATTATAAATGTTTGATTGTTAAGAGGGTTATGTCCGGCGGAAGAATAATCTATGAACAAAAATAATGGGTACTAGCCACGTAAAGCTATCGAAGTTAGGAACAAACTTTAATAGCAAGTTTGACATGCTAAAATATTTACATAAAATTCTAGACACAAGAAATTGCTATAACAAGGATCATTTAATTTCTATTCTTCGTAGGGGAAAAAGGTTTAAGCAAATTTGGGAGAATGAATAGATCCCTGTCAAATCTGTCGATACAAGAACAGAAATAAAATCTTAAACTTAAGCTTACAGAACCAAATCCTCGTCAAAATCCACGGGCGTGTGGATATGCTTCAAAATCTAATCCACATAAAACAAATCATTAATTAGTATTTATTACAATAACAATAACGTTGGATTAGCATCTTTCTTAATTCCGTGTGTGCCTTTCTCACCTGTTTTCGAGTTGACATTGTCAAACTCAAAACTTAATTTTGATTTCACAAAAACCATCTTCTTAAGTAAATCCGCGTTAAATTAATTAATTTCAATCTTAAGAAAAAGTTAATATTTTAAATAGATCAATTAACACTCCACGGAGGAAGTTATATTAAACGATTTCCACATACAGTTCAAAAAGAAAAGTTTACAGGTAGAATGATATGCCAAAAGAAAACCTTACAGGCATGTTGAAACTTACCAGGAATTCATCATTTCAGCTTCCCAAACGTATGTTGATGGTCAGAATTAACGTCATGCACGCCATGGAAGTCGGTGCCAATTCCTGCAAATGCCTCTAAGAATGATATTCATATGAAAAACTAGAAATTGAGGTGCCTGTAGAAATACTGGACCTGAAAAAACATTTGTCTGCCAAGGTAAGTTCTTGATTTCCATGACATGGATGATTCAGCTGCAGTGAAAAACTATAGCACCGGATAGGATTTCCACTTAGGTTCAAAAAAAAATAAGATGGGATTCCTCTCGAGGATAGAGAAATATTAGGGCCCAACTGAAGGCACAATATTTGCGATGAAGCAATCATGCAGATTGATCAATCAATCATTAATCTTGTCTTGGTATTTACTCCCCGCCTCTGCTGAACAAGCTATTTCAGGACAATAGATGACGTGAAATGAAATCCATTCATCCGAATTAATGCCCGACTTTGCATTCCAACTTGGACACAGGACATTCAGACTGGTATTTAGTATTTGATAAATGACGTTCTAGTTCTGAAGATTTTGAGTCAACTATTGAAACAAGAGACAACGATTGTTTCAAGAACTCGATTCTTATTGTAGGAATGAGCAAAACCTTACAGGAGCTACTGAATAGTCGATGCTTAGCACCAGAACGGAATACCAGACTGAAACAACCTCAAAGAACCTATAACCCTAACAAAGAAGAAAGTAAACCTCACCAAGATAGAAAAGTCTCTTATAAATTTTTGAGAACAGAGAAAAATCTGCTGAGAGAACGCGCAAAAGGAAAACAAGCACTTAACAAACTAAGCATCATTGCACATGCAAAACTGGAACCAGAATATTTATCCACAGGGGCAGTATCCTTATATAATTCACTAAAATTTATCCAAAGAACCATATGGGACTTGAGAAAATCAAGCTGTTTTCCATGATTCTAATAGGCATTTTTTGAAAGGAGTGAACTGCTTTGCTTACAGGATAAATACTAAATTAGCACAAACGAGAAGCAAAAGTCAATCCAAGGCTCAACCCTACATGTCACATTAGATGCATACATACATACATACCCTACATGTCACATGTGTTGTTAATCGAGTTATATGAAATAAACAGGTAAATTCCGTTCAGGGATTTTGTTATCTATAAACAAGGAGAAGGCCAGCATTCATAAAACATAAAATCTATTTTCTCTTCATTCACAAAACATAAAATTAATAAATACCTCCTAAATAGCAGTATCCTAAAACAGGAACCTGCTTAATACTTTTCCAGAAAAAGAGTCCAAGAAAATAAAATTGAATTGCAAAATAAATAATAGATCAAAAGAAATCCATAAATTTCTTTTCTTTTTTCCAGTCCTTGCCACGACATGAAACCATTTAGAGGAAATCTAGCATGTCAAAGTCGATCCAATTAGAACAGTTCAACACCTGATAAAATCTTTATGGACAAATTTGTAAACCAAAGTTCAATAATTTATTCACTTACAATCGGGATGAGAATGATATGCACTGGACATGATTTCTTAAAATCAACATGTATTCTCATACTGGGCAGATTCAACTCTTAATGAAACTCGAGGCTCAACAAGTATTATATAGAGCTAAAGAAAAAAGAAAAATATTGCAATTAAGAAAAAGCCATCAAAAAAAAGAAAAGCATCAGAAATCAGGGAAAATAAATTCCTAAATTCATATTCATTCCAAAACATGTACAACCGTTTAACATTCTAGCTCTGAAAATAAAATAGAATTGAACGTTCAAAAATATTGTAGTCATCTGAAACATATTCTGCATGTTACCTGTTCAAGGTTTCTCTTCCCAAAATCATCCACCAGAAATACAGCTAATGAACTCCACTAATACTAGGACTTGAAGATGGAAGTCCAACTTGCATGGTTCCTAAGAGACAAAGTATGAGATACAAAAAAACATAAGTTTTCAAGGGTTCTCTCCCCAACCACTGCTACTTCTGATGTATTTGTCAACTATACCAAATTCCTTGTTCTGCTCAATTCGCCTGGCATAGTTCTCAACAGAGATAGGGCCCTTCTTCGACCTCCTATAATATATGACCTCCCAAGGCCACATGCGAGCAGAACCAAAATATGCATCAACAGGTAAATGCCTTTCACTTTCACTTCGAACATCATGCCCATAATAGTGTTTGAGAACAACACACAACTCATCTGACGAAAAGCTTAGTGACTGACCAGGGCCAGAGCTGACAGGAGGGTCTGCACCTGGATTCTTAAGTTGAATAGGCACATGCTCAGTTATCAATTTATCAGAATTTTCACAGTTCATCTCCCAAGGGTGACGAGAAGGAAATATCCCATTGTCAAGGTTTTTTGCAGAGATATTACCGTTCTCAACTGTGCCTTTCTCAACTCCCACCGTTCTTGAATTTGTTATTTCATTCAGTGATGAGGATGAAATTAGGCAGTCTTCGTTATCCTTCTCTAGACACTGGCCTTTCTCCATTTCAATTGGCATTCCAATTTCACTGATCACTGCCACAGGTCTATGTTCATGTTTTTCATCCAGCAACCTACCACCTTCAACAAGTTGTCCTTGTTCAGCCACAATCACATTGGATTCTGGAGTTATAGCATTATCTGAAGAACCTTTCAGATTCAATTGACCCTTATTTGAAGAAGACGGTAAGGGTCGACCAACCGAGGCAGACAAGGATATACGAGAGCTTGACCTTGCCCTAGACTTAGAACTCTTGGATCCAGAATGAGATGCAGAACTAGACCTTGACTTTGATGACAATGAATGTGGTCTAGAAGATATTGATCTTGATTGAGAGCGGGAACGATGCCTTTTCACATGCTTAAAGGATTGAGATGCTGAGTGAGATCTAGAATGGAGGGAAGACGAAAAAGAAGCCCTTGCTTTCTTTGTGCTGTGTCTTTTCGGAGATCCACTTTCTTTCCTGTTTCTTTTGTTTCCCACTCGTTGCCTTTTCCAAGACTCGTCAATTTCATTTTGTGCAGGAGAACTTCTGCTACTTACAGATCTTTGAAGCTTTTCCAGGTCTGATGATTTTATGTTGGTTTTCGGTAGTCTTTTTGGTGGTGAATCCCTACTTGACCTTTCGCGAGACCTAGATGATCTAAATCTTCTAGGCTCACTTCCACCGTTACCTCCTCTGTTGATGTCATCAACATTCCTACAATCAAACCTAGTGGACTTTCTCAGTGAGGTACTTTCCTGAGGACAATTCCGCATCTTGTGACCCGAACCTCCACATCTGTAGCAAGTCAGCCGGGATTTTGCATTGACAGGATGCTTCAAATTTGCTTCATCTTTGTGATCTCTACCACTGTCTATTAAAGAACTTTGCAGAGTAGAACCACCGTAATAGGCCATTTGATGAAATCCATCATCATATTTTCTGTCACAATCTTGGTAAGGTTCATACCTCTCAAACTCTACGTCATTTTCGATACCATTTTCATCTGGTTGGTCATGGAATTGCTCATCCCACCTATCGTTATCCCCTTCATCAGGTTCAAACCTGCCACCTTTATCTAAGATATCTTGCTGATAGCTAGAGTGCCCTGCCACAAAGTTATCTTTTGTTTCATCATCATGGTACATCACATCTTTATCATGCATGTTACCGAAACCATTCCTTCCACTAACACCATCTGATTGCTGAACACTCATCCTGTAATCCTGATCATTTGATCCTGACTTTCCTTTAACATACTTTCCTCTTCTAACAGCATCCTTGCCATGTTGTGGCTTGTAGGATCCACCAGCCCTTGATAACCTGTTGAAATGTCTGGGCTGTTTATTTGACCATGTCAGAGTCAATGGCTCACCACAAATCTGCCTCTTTCGTAATGCTCTTAAGGCTTTCCCTGCATTTGGAGGGAACTCATACACCACAAATCCATATCCATCTTTTATCCGCACATCACATCTTCCAAACCTTTGAAAAACATGTTCAAGTTCATCTCTGCGAGTGCGTGATGACAGATTACCAATATATAATGACATCTGCAGCCAAATTTAAATTCCCTGTAATTAAACAAAGGTCATCTTTTTTATCAATTCTAGATGTATCTAACAATGTCACTAATAATGACATAAGAAATCATGACAAACCTGAAATTTGAAATAAGTACAGAACATACAACTATTCACTGCTAAAAAGCCAAAAATTCTAACGAGTAAGCAAAGCAGTAGTGACAGCTAAGGAAGTCAGAGCAGTGGCAACAAAATCATCCATTTCAAATGGTTCTCATGCTTCAAGAACAACATACCAACATAAGTTCAAGTTTAATTACAACATTAACCGCAATAATTGACCTACAATTCTCACACTATCTCTGTTCTTCACAAGGAGGAACTAACAAACGAGAAAAAAATTCACCAAATCCAGCATCACAATAAACTCAGCTTTAGGCCCTGTTTGGAGCAAATCAACAGATACATTGAATTCTCGTAAAATCATGTTGTTCCTTGGGATGCTTTTATTCCTTTAGAAGCGTCTCAAATTTTTTGAAGGTTAAAAAGTCAATAATCTCTGAAGTTTGGACTAAACTGAAATGAATTAAATTCTTTCATTTAAATACATTCCAAGCATGTTGTAACAAACTTAAGTTAACAAACAATAAAACAAAAAATAAAACACAGATTAAATTATCAAAATAAGGAACAAAAAAGAACAACTTCGGACTCAACTTAATACTAAAAGGCAACAAAGGAAAAGAAATAGATATAAGAACTATAGCTACATCGCTTTAAATCCGTAGTGACCTAACATTAGTGTGCAAATTTTCTTTACTCTGCTTCATATTTCTCTACTGCAGGAAGCTAAAGACTGCGTTGTTGAGGAACGAACCGAAATAACAGATAACAAAAACAAGATGAAAACATAAAAAGGAATTTCATCGAACACTTGATACGCAATCAAACAACAGCAATAGCAACAATAAAGGACGAAGCTCATACCAGAAGACAAAATAAACAGAAATCAGGATATAAGCTTTAGCTTCAATGGTATCTTTTTCTTTCTCTTCCTTGCAGGCTAAGCTCCTCAATCGAATGTCGAATCGCTTTAACCAGCTGCCGGTTGGGTTATTTGTTTTATCAATCTAACGCTTTGTTTTCCTCTGCATCTTTTTTCTTGTATTTGGATTGAACGTGGCAAAAAATTACTGGCTCTGATGTCCTACTCTTCAGTAGAGCCGTCCGATGAGAATTTCTTTTTCCTTTCGAGAAATTACATTTTTTTAGTTTATCATTGCAAATTGTATTAATTGCAAATTATTCTGATCCGGATAATACTAATATCGGGTCGAATAATGGACCGGATTTTAGATCCTTATGCATTCCTGCTTGACTTTCAAAAATATTTATAATATAAAGTTATAATTAAGTTAAAATATGAAATTTCTATGCCACGATAATTTAAAATATAAAAAATAAAAGTATAATTTTAGACATTAATCTTTAAAAATAAAAATAACGATTTTTCATGAAATATTTAATCATAAGACATTATATTTTATTTATTATTATTTTTTTAAAAATTGAGAAACATAAATTTTATAGGAAAAATAATAATTTCCTCCCATTATTATTTTACATTATTTTTCATTAAATAATTAATTGGTGATAAAAAAATAAAATTCAGATAATAATGTACGCTGGTATTATAATTGCCATCGTGACTAAGCCCAGATGTTTCTTCGTAGTCTCCTCGCATTTCTGCAGATTTTGTCCCTTCATTTCCATATATGTAACTTCCAGTATTTTTCCTTCCATTTTTATTTATATATTTTTTATTTGGATGGATGTAAAATAAGAGAATAAAGAAAAAAAAGATAAGATATGAAAAAAATGAAAATTTTTTTAAAATAAAAAACAAAATAATATGTACTTTTCACTTGTGTTTTATCTTTATTTATTTATTTTATTTCTTTCCACATGCGTAGATAAAATAAAATCGCATAGCAAATGTCTCAAACAATGGGTCAAGGTCACCGATGGATAGCTGGCGCCTACTAAAACTGGTGCTTGTTACAACCTTTTTTTATAATTTTTATTTTTAAAAATTAAAATAATTACCAAAAAGGAAATCTTCAATGCGTTTTCCTATATTACTATTATTAAACATGTCAAACAAAACAAAATTCATATATATTAAAATAAAAATTAATAATTAAAACATAGTTTTTGAATTAATTTTATTTTTATGCTTGCACTTTATTTAATTTTTATTTGGGCTTCTCAAGGCAACAAAGGAAATTTTCTTACATACTATAGAAAAAAAAAGGTTAAAAAATAGTAGATTTTAAAAGAATATTTGTTAAAAATCATAGTTTTCAAAGTTATTTTAATAAATATTTATTTATTATTTTTATAAACT
The DNA here is from genome assembly GCA_948192965.1 of Dalechampia spathulata. Lineage (NCBI taxonomy): Eukaryota > Viridiplantae > Streptophyta > Magnoliopsida > Malpighiales > Euphorbiaceae > Dalechampia > Dalechampia spathulata. The sequence goes on along the minus strand of CANYBF011670179.1, from coordinate 13,055 downwards.
ATATTATAACAATTTATGATTTTTTTAAGTGTTAAAAATATTATAAAATTAAGACTATCTACTCATTAATAATATTATTAATTAATTTTAAAAATTATTACTAATCTTGTTAATTTTCATATTTAGCCCTCGATTTTGCATTTTTCATTTTTTATTTTTAATCATTCTCCTCTTTTAGCTTTTTGCCTTCTTCGCATGTTTCTGGTTTTTGCGAAGATTCTTTGTTCCCCTCTCTGACCTCTCTCTCACACTTGTATCAGATCTCTAGCACAAACATAACATTTGTTTGATAACAGAATCACCCATGACGCTTGGTGGCTCTGGAGGATCTGGTGTCGTGGGTGAGTTTGTTTTTCATCTCATTATCGCATACCCTATTGCGTTTTTAGTAGTTTTATTCTCTGTCTGCTTTCTGATCATCTCTTTTTTGTTTGTTTTCTGATAAAATCTGCTGCTGGGTGTGATTTGTATTATGCATTTGCTGCTTTTTCTTATGTGGGTCTTGTTTTAATTTCTTATTTGGGGTTCTGGGTTTTGTTTAATTATGCTTTCATGATGAAATCTTAACGTTTTCGGTGGGTTGTCTTATGTGTTTGAGTAATTATGATATTTTTGGAAAAATCCGATGTTTGTGTATGATTTTGGAATTATCATATGCAAATTTGTTGCTCTTCTTAGTGCTTTACTCGGTTTTCTATGTATGTTGATGGAATTATTAAGTGATGGCAACTCCTTTTCCGTTATAAGTCACATATGAATATTTGGCTGAAACTAGGAGTTGGTTGTTGCGAAATGACAAACCTGAGCTTCTTATTCGGTGATCTTATATTCCATTGGTTATAAGTAGCTCCATCAAATGGTTTGTTATTAGTGATACAGGAAACAAAAGAAAAAAAAGTGATTTTGTTATCCATGATATTGTAATTAGAAAATGGTCAAGGAAAAGTTTTTCTTCTGCCTGTGGGAAATAAGGGTGTTGTCAGTTAGCAACTATCTAATCCTTGCTCATGCCCGATGAATAAAAAAAACTATGTTATTGGCTTATTTTTATGTGATGGGAAATCTTTGTTTATTCACGACCAGGTATCAAGGTATCAAGTTTGCACTAGCTTTTGCAATGGTTTATCAAGCATTCGCATAACGTCTAGTTCTTAGTTGTCAGTCTAATGTTAGCTTATTTACTTGTGATGTCGGCTAATATCAATGTCTCTGTTAATTTATGTTCATAGTAAATGCCATAACTTTATATGGCTGTACTTAGATTAGGTCAGTTGATGCATTAGCACTCCCTTTATCATCGTGTATCTGATAAATTGGGAACATGATGGCAGAAAATGGAAGTGTAATATCTCAAGCAACTCTATTCCAAGTACGTTTGAATATGCTGAACTGCAGTTGTTGAAAACATTTTTTCCTATTGGAGGTGTGTTTGTTTGCTCGAGAGTTTAACCTGTTAAAAAACCAGAAGTTCATTGTAATAGTTTTAGTGAACCAATGGAATTTGTGATATTCTTTAGAAGAATTTTAATGGTCGAACTAATTGGAGTATGGGTTATAGAAGTTCAATTCTGTGTTACCTGCTTTTAATATTACAGAATTGTGTATGATTCTGATTCTTTGAGTTTCTGGGTAGTCCCTCGGAACTTCAGATTGCTGGAGGAACTTGAACGTGGTGAAAAAGGTATTGGAGACGGTACCGTAAGCTATGGAATGGATGATGGGGATGACATTTACATGCGTTCCTGGACTGGCACTATAATTGGTCCTCATAATGTAATTGGGATCCCTTACTTCTTTTCCTTTTTTTTTTTTTTTTTAAATGTGAAATCTTTCCATACTTTGAAGTTTTATGCTCATTTATGTACATATGCATGTAACTATTTGAAATTCTCTGATTTTATCACTCAAGCATTTGTACCTGTTTTATTCTGGCCAATGACAGCACTAAATATATGCGCCATGGTTCGTGTTTTTGCATCATTGGCTTAGGTTTTAATTTTAGGTGTTCAGAATTACTGCACCTTACGTTATCCACCAGTGTATTCAATACACTTCACATCTGCATTTCATTTCTTCAGTTTATCATAATGGCATTTTGGCCTGCTGGTTTTCTGGCTGTATTTGCTTTCTAATTTCTATTTGCTCCTTCTTAATGATTTCACTTAGATAGTGTTTGGTTTAAATGAATTTTAAAGGTTTGATACTGCAAGCATCCAAGAGAATTCATTTGCCAAAAAAATGAATTTCTCAAAAGATTTAAACCTTACTTTATTCTATATGATCAGCGTTCAGATACAACATTGACCGGCTTTGATTTCCCTTCATAAAAGGTATGATTTGACGTCCCCTTTTGGAAATTGATCATATTTTTTATCCAAACCAATGTTCATGTATACTGTAATAGTAAACTCATACTTCATGGAACTTTTTTTGCTGAAGATGTTATTGCGCTAATATGAGATCGTTAATCCTTACCAAGTATTTTAGTTTGTTCTGCTAACTTGTTTAAGGAACAATTCGTCATAGCTAAGCTAGGGTCTTCTGCTTCGTTTCTTGATAAACCAGACACTTAGAGCGGATTTGGCAGACTATGAACATTATGCATGATCACTTATTAGACTTGCCTAAAAATGCTATGATCGTTACGCTATCCATCTCTAGAATTAAAATAGTGGAGTGAGACTTGCTGTTTATTGCACTTCAAAACGAGAAGTTTTCTTGTTCTTGTGTGTCTTTATACTGAAATGTTTTGAAGTTCCATAATTATTTCTCATTCTCTTGTCAGACGGTACATGAAGGTCGAATTTATCAGTTGAAGTTGTTTTGTGATAAAGATTACCCTGAGAAACCACCAAGTGTTCGATTTCATTCACGGATCAATATGACATGTGTTAACCATGAAACTGGAGTGGTATGTTCACGTCGAAGCACTTTTCTTATTGTTCATTCTGTACTCAAGTCATGCTTTTTGTCTCAATACAGTAATCTCTAACTCTAATGATTTTCAAAGATTTGCGTTCTTTATTATGTCCCTATGGTTCTTTTGTCTAATGGGGATCTTTAATCATCAAGAATAGGAGGTAAATCATATGTTACTGCATTTTGGACTGGGTCAATTTTGTTAAAATCATTGGGAACTAGTCTGCTTGTTGCTTTTGTTGATGTTTGAGAATGTTGTTTTGGTGCAGGTGGAACCAAAGAAGTTTGGACTTCTGGCAAATTGGCAGCGGGAGTATACTATGGAGGATATTCTGACACAGCTGAAGAAGGAAATGGCTTCCCCACACAACCGGAAGCTAGTCCAACCTCCAGAGGGCACCTATTTCTAGCTTTCCAGGATACATAAGAAATATTGGATCATATTGCTTTTTGCAATATGCACTACATATAGTCTAGTCTGTAATCTTGTATTTGTTGATCTGGTGGAACAAGCTCCAACAAAGCTTCTCCAGTTGCCTTTCCATGACTTCCTTGTCATTCTGTTTTTGTCTTCTCTGGTGAACCTCTCTCTGTCTAAGGAATTGTTGTTTGATTAATGGGATTTACTTAGCCGTGTCAAAATATTAAGAATACATCTTAAAATCATAACATCTTGTCAAAATTGCCATGCAATCCTTTCTTGACATGGCCACTGATCAAGCGATTAATTAATCTCATACAAAATTTGCAGGTCTAAAATAAAAATAATCCACTCGATTCTTATCCCTTGACATTATTTTTAAAATTCAAGTTTAATTAAATAAATTTATTTGGAATTTGCTTGTTAATCCTTACTGTATAACTCCATACTTCTTGTAAATAATAATCTGGATCTAAATGAAGAAAGATTGTTAATGAACTAGAGAAAGGTGCAGATGCAATGAGCCCTTTGAAGATCAACTAAAGCCCATATGATATGAGCAGCAAGGAGCTGTAGCATGAGTTGAGTGACCGGTAAATCCTCAGAATTTGGCGGTGTTAAGATAATTACATGGTTAAAGAGGAACATATCAACATGACAACATGGTCTGTAAACTCGTAGCATCGGATAAGGTCCCCCCACATCACTTCATATATAGAAGACAATCTTTGTAGGGTATTTCTATGAATGTATGGAATTAATATCATCTGTTAAAGGAAACACCCGTGTTAAAAGTGATACCGTGCAAAGGGAAAAAGGGAAGCAGAAACGCATAGCAAGAAACCACACGAGCATTATGTGATGAAAACTTGTTTTCTGCTTTTGTTGGGTTGCCATGTGCTTGCTATCTTGTGCCTTATATTTAAGTTTGACCAACTATTGCGGCCTGTGGGAATATCTGGCATCGTTGTGTCATTTACATATAGGAGAATGGACCACCGGGCCGATCGTATGACCATGTATTTGCAAATTGACATTAATTATGGCGTTCTCGTCATCGGAGTTTGAGTTGGGGGGAAGAGAGGAAAGACCCACTAACTTTCAGTTGGTGTCCTGTTTTTTTATCTCATTCAGCAACTTGGGTACCATTTACTGCTGCAGAAATCCCACAACTTGGATGATTTTGCTTGAGATATGCACTTATGCTCACTGGTGGTTTAATGGACTAATATACGTGCCCTTATGGCATAGCATGTCGCAGGTGATGCTAGCTAGTTTTGAATTGGTCATTAGCTATTCTGGTTCAGTGGTGGCTACTTGGCTATCCTGCGAGTTTGTTGACTCGTAGAAAACCTGCCACCTGGTAGAAATTTTAATAGGCAAAAGACATGATGCGAGTTGGACATGTGATGTCTCTCTTTCCCAATTCAAGTTGATTCATACTTGCAAGTTCAGATTTGTTGTTTTTGGCTTTTCTGAATTGATACTCCGAATCTTCATCTTCACCTCAAAACCACTGAGTAGCATTTTCATTATATGGGAACTAACGTATACAATATGTTCATGATCCTTTTTCCTCAGCCGTGTCAATATTAAGAAAAAGGTCGGTCTTTAAAAATTGCAAATAAATTAAAAGAATTATTTACATGAAACCGAAGATGAATATTTTCTGGGCTTAAGTTAATTGAGGATTTGAATGAAACGATAAAGAAGAGAGGCGGGTCTAAATCAGTGGTGGGTCATGAACTTGGCAATCCAACACCGGGATAACCGACATATGGTCCTCTCTGCTGCTAAATCTTGTTAGAGGTGGGTCCTAACTTGGGTCTCGTTTTTAACTGCCAAGCCGCTGCATTTCTTTTTCTTCTTGACTACTATTAACAATTTGCTGGTCACAAATCAGACAAGGGCCAATGGAGAAAGCAAGGGAAGGACTCCCAGGAAGAGGTCCTCCAGTATTTTACATGAAATCTTGCTCCACACGCCCAAGAAAAAGGGTATATAATTGAGAAATAGATTTTTCAAGTACTATATCATCATAAGATTGATGGGTATTTATTGGAAATCATGGGTGCATGGAGCACAAACTAGTATCAGTATCCTTTCAGAACTAAGACGGTATGACGAAAGATTATTCCGCCGGTAGAGAACACAAAAGAAATATATGGTCCCTTGGGGAATATATGGTGTAAAGGGATAAGATCCTTTTATCCTACATTTCACATATAACGACAATAATCTTTTAGGGCACATCCCACCCCTAGCTAGCTAAAAGAATCAATCATCTTCTCCATTTTTACATAATTTTCTGATACAAATATCTACCATTTTACTTTACAGATATGGGAATTTCAAGTGCACTTACACAAATCTTCCCTTATGCACCAAATTTGACTAGAAGAAACCTCTTTATAGGCTATTATATTGTACAATATTTATTAAAAGATACTAATAACTCATATTTGAGCTAATATATTTCATTGTGTATATGATTTTTCAGTCATATTTTATTTAGTCAATCAAGTCTTGCCTTTCTTTTCATCTCAATTTTAACTTGATTTTAAAGTTGACTATGCTATCATGATTTCATATTCATACTCTATAAAATTAGCAATTATATATATATTTAACGGTTCATTGTCAAAACAACGTGATTTCTTTTTAGAAGCTATAAAACAGGTAAACTATTTCATGACTAATACACGTATTTTATAAGAATTGCATTCCTAAAAAATCATTTTGATTATCAAATATAATGATTGATAAATGATAGATTACATAATAAGTGATAACTTTCTTTTTTTAAATCATAAAAATCCTAAAAAAATATATGATTAAAATTTCAAATATTCTTTAAAAGAATGAATATTTATAATCGATTCATTTGATGCATGAAATTTGGAGTTATAATTTAGAGGGAGAAGTGGAAGAAGCAAGCCATGAGATGCAAAATGTAGTAGTAATAAGGTACAAGTTGAATAGGGGAGGCATGTGGGTGGTGTTGTAGGGTTTGGGGCTTATTCCTATGAATGTTTTGAGGACGATGATTTTCAACTTCAAATTGTGCATAGAGATAGTTACATCAAAACTTCGTTGCATAAGGGACCACTTCATGTCAAATAGTTGGCGGTCCCTTACTTACTATCCATTATATACAGGTAACTTTTATTCTATCCATCTCCAAAAATAATGCTTCCACGCATTTACAACCTTGCCCTTTTGCTCCTAATAACCTAATAAATTTATCATATTCATAAATTATAATTGTTAGTCATCAAATTCATATAGAGAGAGAATATAGTTCAAACGTGTAAAAATCTATATAATAAAGATATATCATTTAAGCGTTAGAATATCTGTTGAATATTACGTTCAAACTAATCATATTTATTATGATTTTATATCTTTTTTTGACATTCTCATTCATCAAATAAAAAGTGAATTTCATAAAATTTATTAATATTATGATTTAAATTCTTGATGAAATTATGCTTGAACTCATAAGGGTTAGACTAGAATTTGCTAGCTTCCTTGTAGCCATGATTCAAGCTTGATCATGTATATAAGGTACATTCTTGTTATTGATGATATAATATTCACATGTTATGTTTGACATGAAATCAATTAATTATGCATAAAATAATCTAATATATATATATATATATATTAATCAATGAAAATGTTATAGTTTGAAAATCAAAAATGGGATAATGAGATATAACTCTATTTAATTAGGAATAATTTTATAGGATTTATCAAAAGAGGACACATAGGGTGAGAGAATGGAGTTGAGAGTTATCCTGTATCAGAAAATATTATAAATCCATCAAAAAATAAGGAAGAAAACAACCTTATTTATATAGAGTCCCGGGTCGGTCTCTCTCAAGTCTCAATCTACACTCTGGAATGCATGTGGGAGGCACGTGATTCAGATTTCCCTCCTTAAAATCCTTACACATGATTTTAATCCTCATGTACCCCATTTATGTTTATTATTTTTTGTTTCGATTTGTGTGTTTTTTTTTTATATTTAATTTAATTGTTTTCCCTCCAAACTTAAATTTCATTTAATACCAAACTAGTCTTTAATACTCATTAATGACCCTTCAAATGACGACCATGCTTTTATTTTCATTTTTCAAAATGCTTTTATATATGGATTTTATTTACCCATTACTAACGTCATATTTCTCGAAAATATTTGAATCCCAAATGTATTCATATTAAAGAATTTTAATTACTTTTTTAAATTATTTTTTGGTATAATAATCATATGTATTTTTATCCTTTTTAAAATGAATGAAACTAATTTTATTAGAGTTTGATGGGTATTTTTTTAAAAAAATAAAACTTTTCCTGTAAATTCGAGATACTATCATAAATTTATATATAAGATTCAAACTGGAGATGCCATCATAAATTTTTAAGATGGTGATAATATAGATGATGTAATTGGAAAGGTGTGAAAGAGGGGAGTAAAGCAAAAAAGTTAAAAGACATGGAAAGAAGATGGCTATTTTCATGCAAGAAGAAACTTGATCCTGCTCCTGTTATTGTACATGAAACGAGAAGTTCGACAAGTGTAAGTTCCCAAAAATTTACAGCTTTCAAACAAAAACCTTCGATCATTGCCAACTCTGTCTCTTTTCTTTGCCACCCATCATCATTTCTGTTCAAATTTTTTTTACATTATAAATGTTTTTGGATTTATTATTCATTCCCATTCCCAAATTCAAAATTTTTTAAATCTCATATATATATATATATATATATGTATGCATGCATGCATGCATGCATTATAAACATAGTCGGATCTTTCAATTAATTCAAAAATGCTCTTTACGTCTAAATCTTTTCAAATTTTAAATTTATTAAGATATTTCTGGATGTAGTTTAGTTTTCAAAAGGAATATTAGAATGCATTTTGAATTAATCTGACAATAAAAGTAAATAATTATTGATAGAAAACTTAAAAACTACGGCTAAGTTATTAATTACTGGCCCCATCATTGGTTATTCAACTATATAATAAGTAGTTAATTAAGGGAACGGATTGTCAGCTAACTAGAAGGTCGTGTAATGGAAGAACCTATCCACTATAAGAAGATGGTTCAAATTTAGAAACACCCTTCATTTATTATATCATTATTATTCTTTTTTCAAATACCCTCAATAATTAGAATCATTTAATTCAATAAAATTCTAATTAAAAAATTTTAATATTTTTTAAAATAATAGTTTCTTTATTTTAATAAAATTTTGAATTCTATTTTTTTTAATTTTTTCATATTTTATTTACAAAAAAATATAATGCAAGAATATTATTATCTATATACATTAAATTCAAATCAAAGTTATAAACATAAGGGATAATATGAATAATAATATTTAGATTATTGGTTTGAAGTTATTACGTACCATATGATAATGAATGACTTGAACTGAGCAACATTAAGTAGCTTATAATATTTAATTCACAACAGTCAAAGAAATTAAATTGAAAGAGGGAAGGGCCCACCATCTCTCTCTCTTAATCCGCTTCTCTTCTTCTTCTTTAAAATCTTTACTGTGACACCTTTTTCTTTCTGACCTCATTAATGGCTACATAAATCAGCAACCAAAACCTCTAATTTTTTTTTTCTTTTATGTATTTTGTTTAACCTTTTTGCAAGAAAAAGAAAAGACCATCTCCTTTAAACCTACCTGTCTTTCTTTTCATTTCTTTTCAACTCTAAACTAACGAGGAACATGGGAAAGAAAATGAAGTTCCCTTTTCTCTCCAAGATTAACTCTTATTCTTCTTCTTCCTGTTCTTCTGCTACTACAGATTGTTCAGGATCAAATGCTTCATGGCCATGGCCTGCTTATTGTCAACAGCCCAAAACCCTTTCTTTTAGAACGGAAAATATGTTCAAAAATTTTAATTCTGCATACTTGGAGGCTTCTCTTGATGTTATTGATAAAAACAGCAGTACACCTGCTAATGAGTTCAATTTCTTCACCAACTCTTCTACTTCTGAATCGGCAAGTTTCTCTACTTCATCAGATGATCATTCGGGAATATCAGGTGAGTGTATAGAGACTGTGATTAAAGGTTTAAGGTCGGAGAGATTGTTCTTTAAGCCAGGAGAAACCAGTTCGATCTTGGAAGAAGCTGCAAAGGTATCATCAAAAGCAAAGAAAAAAGACACAAAAGTAGATGACAATAATGAGGATAGTGATAACAAAAAAGAGTTATTTTCATTCGAAGAAAGTGTTGTTCTTTCAATGGATTCTAAAGACCCATATGTTGATTTCAAGCAATCAATGGAAGAAATGGTGGAAGCTCATGGTTTAAAGGATTGGGGAAGTCTTGAAGAGTTGCTTTGCTGCTATTTGAAAGTAAATGGAAAGAGTAACCATGGTTATATCATTGGTGCTTTTGTAGATTTACTTGTTGGTCTGGCTTTTACCGCTTCTTCTTCGTCGTCTTCTTCTTCTACCATTACCACTGCTACTACTACTACCCGTAGTGACCAGTCTTACTGTTCTTGTTCTCATTCACCATCTTCCCCATTGTCTTTCTACACTTCCTCTAATCTTTCTGATGATTCTTCTTCAACGCCCTGTGTCTCTTCCTTGGAAGTTGAAGAGGTAGATTCTTGTTTATCTTCATCATCACAAGTTAAGTATTAGATTTTCAAAATATAATAAATTAATACATGACCAATGTTTCATCTTAAACGTTTACTTCTTCTCTTCTTCTTCTTCTTCTTCTTCTTCTTCTGCTTCTTCTTCTCCTCCTCCTCCTCCTCCTTGGAAGAATACATATACAACTGAGCTGAATCCACCAATGTAAATCATTTTTCTCGAATCTACTCTCTGATTCTTGCTTAATTAATTCCTATTTTAAATGCCACAATTCGTTTTTATTATTATTATTATAGCATGTAAAAATATTGCATGTGTGATGTCATATAAGAGGAAATATTGCTTGTGGGGACTTCGCATTATGATTAAGATCTAATTACGAAATTTAGGCTTATATCATAAACTAGTTACTTCAATATCATATTTAATTGAGATTACTCAATAATTAATCAAGTTAACGTCATAACAAAAAGTAAAGCTTTTGCGTACGTGCAAATAAGGTGTCAAACGGCTGCGTTTTATATTTTTCTTTTTTTATATATATATCATTACGTAGAAAGTAAGAAATTTAAATTGGTATCGCTGTTTTTTTTTTTTTTTTTGCTATTTCAAGAATTCCTTTTGTAATAAGAAATGCATTTTATACCATATCAAATTTGCCTAAAATAGATGCTGTCGTTGGGATATTGTACATTTATAATACACAAATAGCCTCTAATTATTTCCAAAAATAAAATTTAGAAAATTAGCAAGCTTGGCAGTGTTCTTTATTTTTTAAAAATATATTAAATAAAAAATAAACATTTTTTAAATTTATTTATCATTTATTTATTAATTTATTTTTTTATAAGTCATACCCAAAATAAAAGGGTTCTTTTTTTTTTTCTCTCTGAGTTATATCCAAAATAAAAGCGGGCTGCAATTAATAGATGAAAATGGAATGCATGATCCCATGCAACACGAATCATAGAACTGCACGTGCAGCTGCTGTGTTGATTAAATCCGACCATTGAAAACGCTGACAAGAAGTGACTGATCAAAGCCGTTGGTTTTAAAAAAATCAAGACAGTCATTATCAACTGATAGGTACAATTCCAGCGCAGAATTTTGGCGTGGTCCTTGTATACATATCTGCACATCTTATCGTCCAAACCCTAAAAACATTAAATTTATAAATTAAAATTATGGAATTTACATTTTTGAAATCAAATTCATCGAAAATTCAAGCAAATTTCTACAAATATTTATATATATGATTTCAATTTAAAATTGGATGATTTTTTTTTTAATTTTATATAAAATAAGATCAAATTATAAGTTTATTATCATAATTCATAATATATAAGAGTGAAAAGAAGAAAAAGAAATGTAGTACATTTTGATGGAAGGCTACTGCAATGGATTATTATCATAAAATTGTACATGGTCGGAAATTGTTTTGAAAAAAATGACGTGGGGAAGTTGTAGGAGAAAACAACGACAAAAGAAGAAAAGCCCACCTGCAATTCAGCTTTCAAATGTGGCCAAGCTTTGCTATTAATCATTCAGATAAAACAAATTAAAAGTTCTTCAATAATTCCTTTTTTTTTTTTTTGTGAAAGAAAAGGAACAATTGCTGGGTGCCTTCTTTTTTTTTAATCTGCCCTGAAGATTTTGAATCTCTGTTTGGGCTAAATGTTGAAGAAAAAAACAAGAAGAGGGTACAAGTTGTTAAGTGGGTGAGGATGGGAATGTCACTGCCATAAGTTTATACTGAGTGTCATAGATATTATATTTTCCACCAAATTTATAACAGTTACGTTCAAATGTATTATAATTAAATATGTAAGATAATTAATTAAATAATGTAATATAGTAAATTTTTTATTGTATTTGATTATATTATATTGTTTGATAAATAATATAATATATTATAATTATGAATATAATTGATGAGTTTGAATGCATATTGTATGACTTATATGAGATATAATTAAAAATATATTATATTTTAAATATATTTATTAATCTATATTAATAATTATTGAATATTTAGTATTATATTCATATTATGTAATCAAATAAAGTAATTAAAAATACAATATAATTATGATTATATAATATAGATAAATAAATCAAATCAAACGAGTCCTTATATCTATATCTATATATATATTAATTTTTACTTATAATAATTAGATAAGGTTTAGTGTTTTGATCTTTTTTTTAATCCTCCCATTATAATCGTACTTGTTAATCATTGAAAGATAACCCACTTTCATATCAAACATGGATTAAGAACATGTTACTAATTCTAACCTCTTCCTTTTTTCTAATTATTTTTTATTAAATATATTTAATCATGTGTTTTTTCAACTTGTATTATAATGAACAAAATATTATAAAATAACGTAATAACTAACTACTAAACTAGTATTAATAAAATTAAACTATAAATTGAGAAATAAAGCTAAGATTAGGAACAATTCAATGAAAAATGAATTATGTTAAATGTTAAATATTAAATAATAAATATGTCATTTAGAATTCAAACATCTATAAGAAAGATTAATATTTCAGGCATAATGAATGTTTTATAATATAATTATTCTATTTATCTCAAATTTAATAATTAAGTATATTTAACAATATATTAATAATCGAAATCTGTTGTTAGTTGCAAACAGGAGACACTTGAATTTTTGAGAAACTTTTGAAATGATAGGTAGACTTGGTGTGTAGTGTAGACATATATGCATATGCATGTCCTTCCATTAAAACTCAGTAGGACAATGAATGGAGCTGATTACTAAATCAATAAATATAGATGCCTCGGCTTCAATCTTTGAGCTAAAGATTCTGGTCTCATCGGCGAAGCTTCTAAACCTTGTGCTATGCCCATTTTAAAACTCACCAATTTACGCGGCAATCCATGCAAAGTTAATAAATTACCAACTTCATGGAGTATTTGTTTATTGACAATCTGTTAAGTAGCACATTAGTCAATGACTATATATATATATATATATATATATATATATATATATATATATATATATATATCTATATATGTGTGTGTGTGTCTATGTATTGTGTTATGTTGTCT
>CANYBF011670090.1:0-16333 GCA_948192965.1 Dalechampia spathulata | reverse complement strand
GCTTATTCTTAAGTGATTTGTGCTTTTTAATCAAAAGATCATACTTTTCCAATAATGCTTCTAATGCACTACAATCATCATCATCATTAAGCTTATCATTACTATAATAGGATTGAGATGATGTAGTTACCTCATTCTTTTTCTCATCATTTAGGAACGCCATGAAGCATAGATTGGTTGCTCCTTCATCATCGGACATCTCCTCGTTTGACTCGGTGTCATCATCCCATGTAGCCTTTAACACCTTCTTTTTGAAAGGCTTGGATGGCTTGTTGAGGAGAGGATATTCATTCCTCATATGTCCCGGTTTGTTGTATTCAAAGTAAATGGCTTGATTCCTCCTCGGATTATCTCTTCGATTGGAGTACCTTTGATTGAAGTCCCTTCTTTGCTTGAATGGCCTCTTGCCATCCTTTTCTTACTTCTTCTTCTTCATAAGGAAGTTTTTGACATGTTTGGAGAGAAGAGCCACTTTATCTTCAAGGTCCCCTTCACTTGTAGAAGAGGAATCTTCCTCCTTTGTAGCTTTGAGTGTAATCCCTCTCCTCTTATCTTGCTCTACCCCTTGTCTAAGGGTAATCTCATGTGTGAGAAGCTTTCCTAGAAGCACATCAATGGATAACATAGCCAAATCATTTACTTCTTCGATTGATGTCACCCGAGCTTCCCGATCCTTCTTTGGTAACACTCGCAAGATCTTATTGTTGATGTTTTCTTTTTGATACATCTTACTAAGCTTCATCAAACCATTCATAATTACCATGAGTCGATTGTACATCTCAAAGATTGACTCATTTGCCTTCATCTTGAATAATTCATATTCATATGTCAGCAATTGAATCTTCTTATTGTGAACTTGGTTGGTTCCTTTGTGATGAGTCTCCAAAGCAATCCATACTTGTCTTGCCATAACATAATGGGATACTCTACCAAATTCTTCTCGACTTATGGCATAATAGAGAATGTTCATTGCTTTCTTATTCTAGAAGTTTGCATTCAATTCTTCTACTGTCCAGTCATCTCTATCCTTAAGGGACACAATGCTATCAACCGTGATTGTGGGAGGTGAATACTCTTTTCTCATTAAATCGTACAATTCAATTCCACTGCTATCTAAGAATACTTCCATTTGATGTTTCCAATACGGATAATATGTTCCATCGAAGAATGAGGGTCTTGTGCATGATTGACTCTCCATGGTTGCTATAGGATCTTTAGCTCAAGAATTTTACTTCTTTTGAAAATGAGCACCAAACGCTCTGATACCAAATGAAATTCCTCCTATGGATGGCAACACGTGCGATTTATAGTGGTTTGACCAAACTCTTGCCTATGTCCACTTTCTCCTAAGTCTCAACTTAAGGTTCCACTAATTTCACAATCAAATTACACAATGGATTCCCAAATGAATCCAATACCCTAGTGTTTTCAAGGCTTACACTCAAACCTTTACAATATCAATCCTTACAATCTTCTCAAATACAAATTAATCCCCAAGGATTAATCACACACCAATCCCACAATAATAAACCTAATCTCTAGGTTGTAGGAATACAAATAAGAAAGTATTTGAAGAGTACAAGCTTAAACTTACTTGAAACAAATGAATATTACTCAAAGGAAATTGCTCTACAAAGTTTGGAATGTTAGAAATCAAAGTAATGAAAGTTCTTAACAAAAACTAGCCATTTGATAGACTTAAAAGTTTGTTTTATAAGTTGCGTATGGTCGTACCAGACATGCACGCCCGTACCGAACTCAATATGTCACACCCAGCCCATACCTGGAGTAACATGCTCCCGTAGCATACACAACGACCTCCCATACGAAAAACCACTATATACACTACAAGGGATACCTGTACAAGTATAAAACGACATCGTATGGGGACAACAACTAGTATGGTGGTGAAATTATTAAAAAGAACCAATCCTAACCTTGGATAACAACATACATTCAATTTGGATGTGCATGCCAATAAACAAAGTATATTCATTAATATATAAAGGTTTTGGTTACATTATCCATACAAATCACCACCAAACGACAAATACACTACTGCCTCTCTGATATATACAAGCTACAGGCTACACTACAAAACAACAGCAAGCACGCTCGGCTGTCCGGACCACCTCAAGATAGGGATTCGCTGATGAATCCGCCTCTCAATTGACACTGGCAGTCACTGCTCTGGGCCTTCCACAGTAGGCTCGGAACCTACGTTCATCAATTGATAAACGCTGAGTCTAAAACTCAGTGGTGTAAGTAACACATAACACATATAAGAGAAACAAGTATTTTAAGCCACAAGCAATACAATGTAATGCTATGCTTGCCCCCTTTTCTCTCTTTCTGTTCTGTACTCTCCTTCCCCTTTTCCTTTTTCCTTTATTGTGCACAATATATTCCCATACTGGATCCCTATATACCGGTACTCAACTCCCGAAGGAGGATAATTGTAATCCTGGCCCGTAGGCCTTTTTGTTTTACCTATGTCTCGAGACTCGACTCCCGTAGGAGGAAATATAATATATGATTCCATTATGGAATCCTGTAATATATGATCCATCATGCCTTTCCTAATTTTCTCTCACTCTATTTAGGCATTCACGATCCCATATGTCATGAATATGCTAAAATGCGAGAGTAACGTATACAATCTCAAGCAGAAATCATGTAACGGAATAAATAAATAGCTCACATCTTAAAGCAATAGACAAATACGAGATTTCAATCCCCAAGCATCATTTCCTAAGCCTTACTTGGCTTAAACCGATAAAAGAAACAATGAACAAATCAATATAAACTCACACTAGCCTGAACCAAGCTACTGCTATCGTCTAGCCAAGTCTCTAAGCTTCTATCCACGCCACTCCAAGCTCTCACGACGCCAAACCACTAAGACAAGATGAGTTATACTGTTTAGGAATGTGTAGGACCATTTTAGAAAAGAAAAGAAGAAAGAAACCTAATGAAAAAGCTAGGTTAAATCTATTTAAAATGGTATTTTAAGTCACGTACGGCCGTACCAAATACCCGTACACTTGTACCAACCTAAAAACTCTGATGCCCTGATTTTCTTGCGAGTTATCGTACGCCCGTACCCGATTTGGTACTCCCGTACGACCCTAAAGTTCATGATGTATAATTTTTCCTGCGAGCAACGGTACGACCGTACACCCTCTAGTATGCCCGTACCGACTCCAGGACCTCAATTCCCCTGTTCTCTCGAGCTTGGCACGCCCGTATGACTATCCGTACGCCTGTACCGCATGCCTAAAATCAAAACATGCCTAATTCAAAACCTCTAACTCACCCGAACCCTGTGGAAAACACTCCAAAACCAACCTAAACACATCAAAATCACCATCCCTCATCCAACCGAGAAGTCACGCTTCCCAATAAGGTGACAGTATCATGAAATACAATCACTATCAATATATATAAGCATACATACTTACATACATACATGTATACACGCCATCAATGTATAGTAAAACTCATATGCATACAGACCTCTATCCGTCTACTAGCGTACAAACTACTAGGACCTTAAATACGGGTGTAACAACTCTCTCCCCTTAAAAAGAATTTCGTCTCGAAATTAGAATGAAACTTACCAGAAAACAAATGCGGGTACTGTTCCCTCATCAGAGCCTCCCACTCCTAAGTCGCATCTTGACCCATATGATGGTTCCACAATACCTTAACCAATGGTATCCATTTGTTCCTTAGTTGCTTAACTTCTTGAGCTAATATTTGAATTGGCTCCTCCTTATAAGACAGGTCAGGTTGAATCTCAATAGATTCCACAGGAATCACGTGTGAAGGATCTGATCTGTACTTCCTCAGCATAGAAACATGAAACACATTATGAATCCGGTGGTAAAGCTAATCTATACACCAACGGACCCACTCACTCTAACACCTCATACGGTCCAATGAAACGAGGACTTAACTTACCCTTATGACCGAATCTCATAATCTTCTTCCATGGAGATACTTTTGGGAATACCTTATCCTTAATTTCATACTCGATGTCTTACCGCTTTAAGTCTACATACGCCTTATATCGGTCAGATGCAGTTTTCAGTCTGGATTTAATCAGCTGCACCTAATCTTCGGCCTTCTGAACAAGCTTAGGCCCAATCAATCTCCGCTCACCAACCTCATCCCAATGTAACGGCGTCCTACATCTACGCCCATACAAAGCCTCATACGATGCCATTTGAATACTCGACTGGTAGCTGTTATTATACACAAACTCAATCAAATGCATGTATTGATCCCAAGCTACCCTCCCACTCGAGAATACAAGCACGAAGCATATCCTTTAGAATCTGGATAACTCTCTCAGACTGGCCATTGGTTTGGGGGTGGAAAGCCATACTGAAATGTACTTTCGAGCCTAAAGCTCTTTGAAAAACATGCCAAAACCGAGAAGTAAATCGGGGATCTCTATCGGACACAATAGACGATGGAATCCCGTGCAACCAGACAATCTCTCTCATATACAACTCTGCCAATCTCTCCAACCCGTAATCCATACGCACAGGAATGAAATAAGTAGTCTTGGTCAACCGATCGACAACTACCCAAATTGCATCATGCTTATCCTGCATCAACGGTAACCCCGTGATAAAATCCATCATGATTCGATCCCATTTCCATTTTGGCAATGGTAACGGGTTAAGTAATCCAGCTGGTACCTGATGTTCTACTTTCACTCGCTGACAAATCATGCATTTACTCACATAATCCACTATATCTCTTTTCAAACCAACCCACCAATAGTATTATCTCAAATCCCGATACATCTTCGTACTTCCGGGATGATAGACATACGTCAAACTGTGGACTTCTTCAAAAATCTGTCTCTTCAATTTCGCATCTGCCGGAACATACAACCGTGTCCCGTGCCTCAGATTATCGTCCTCATCCATGGTAAACAAAGTAGTCTTATTAGACTGTACCTTCTGTAACTATTTCTGGTATTCTGTATCACTAGGTGCACTTCTCTGTATCTGGTCTATCAACAGAAGCTTGACTTTCATCTGTAACTGTGCCAGAATACAGTCAGACTGTAGCATCAAAGTGGCATTCAACTATCACATCTCGTACACCAGAACCAATGATGATTGTCTCAATCCAGCGAACATCTTTCGACTTAGAGCATTGACAACTGAATTACCACCAAACGATAAATACATTACTGCTTCTCTGATATATATAAGCTACAGGCTACACTACAAAATAACAGCAAGCATGCTCGGCTGTCCGGACCACCTCGAGATAGGGATTCGCTGATGAATCCTCCCTCAGCTGACACTGGCAGTCACTGCTCTGGGCCTTCCACAGTAGGCTCAGAACCTGCATTCATCAATTGATAAACGCTGAGTCTAAAACTCAGTGGTGCAAGTAATACATAACACATATAAGAGAAACAAGCATTTTAAGCCACAGGCAATATAATGCAATGCTATGCTTGCCCCCTTTTTTCTCTTTCTGTTTTGTACTCTCCTTCCCTTTTTCCTTTTTCCTTTATTGTGCATAATATATTCCCATACTGGATCCCTATATACCGGTACTCAACTCCCGAAGGAGGAAAATTGTAATCCTGGCCCGTAGGCCCTTTTGTTTTACCTATGTCTCGAGACTCGACTCCTGTAAGAGGAAATATAATATACGATTCCATTATGGAATCCTGTAATATATGATCCAGCATGCCTTTCCTCATTTTCTCTCACTTTATTTAGGCATTCACGATCCCATATGTCATGAATATGCTAAAATACGAGAGTAACATATACAATCTCAAGCAGAAATCATGTAACGGAATAAATAAAGAGCTCACATCTCAAAGCAATAGACAAATACGGGATTTCAATCCCCAAACATCATTTCCTAAGCCTTACTTGGCTTAAAGCGACAAAAGAAACTATGAACAAATCAATACAAACTCACACTAACCTGAACCAAGCTACTGCTATCGTCTAGCCAAGTCTCTAAGCTTCTATCCACGCCACTCCAAGCTCTCACGACGCCAAACCACTAAGACAGGGCAAGTTATACTGTTTAGGAATGTGTAGGACGATTTTAGAAAAGAAAAGAAGAAAGAAACCTAATGAAAAAGCTAGGTTAAATCCGTTTAAAATGGTATTTTAAGTCGTGTACGGCCGTACCAAATACCCGTATGCCCATACCAACCTAAAAACTCTGATGCCCTGATTTTTCTGCAAGTTATCGTACGCCCGTACGACCCCAAAGTTCATGATGCATAATTTTTCCTGCGAGCAACGGTACGGCCGTACACCCTTTGGTATGCCCGTACCAACTCCAGGACCTCAATTCCCCTGTTCCCTCGAGCTTGGCACGCCCGTACGGCTATCCCGCATGCCTAAAATCAAAACATGCCTAATTCGAAACCTCTAACTCACCCGAAACCTGTGGAAAACACTCCAAAACCAACCTAAACACATCAAAATCATTGTCCCTCATCCAACCGAGAAGTCACACTTCCCAATAAGGTGACAGTATCATTAAATACAATCACAATCAACATATACAAGCATACATACTTACATACATACATGTATACACGCCATCAACGTATAGTAAAACTTATACGCATATAGACCTCTATCCGTCTACTAGCGTACAAACTACTAGGCCTCAAATACGGGTGTAACACAATAACATAGTACTCACTAGATACGTCTAGCCGTATGGCCGTACCACTCAACTTAACTATTTGGTACGCCCATACCAACACAGAAAACACTATAAAAATTGCAAATGACTTAAATTGACTCACACGTGACTCAAACATCAAAATCTAGGGTCTAACAATACATATGATTTTTATAACATAATATTTATCATCTTAAAATTTTATTATTATAATATTATTTAAAATATTATTTTAATATAAAATTTAAAAATAATTGAATAAATATCATTATTTATAATATAAAATAAAATACATTGGAATATATATATATATATATATATATATATATGTATATATATATATAATAAATTATATTTTATTTTCTATTAAATTTATAAATTAAAATAATTATATATTTAAATTAAAATATGATTTATATAATATATATAATTATTTTAATTTATAAATTTAATAGAAAATAAAATATAACTTATTTTTATTAATCACTTTTTTATCATCATTAAAATATTTTAATTGATACGTCTTGCTTGATAAAGATAAAATTAAAAAATATATGAGAAGATTTTCAACATTGAGACAAGAAACTAAAACTTTTTTAAACACAAAGAAGATTTTTAATCATAGTAACAATTCCTTTCTTTTAATTTGTAATTTTGCAAGCATTTTTCATTTTAAATCCTGCTAGTTTCTGATATGTACACTTCATCAATGCAAACTTTCTTTATTACTAGTTATCAATAATAAATTTTCTTTTAAATTTTATTTATTCTACACTGATATCTTCACCATTAGTTTGCCTTAATTTTTTTCTTTAGACTTTTCTTAGCTTTTTTTTTTATTGTATTCCTTAAACCTATTAATTGAGTTTTTCTCATATCCAAGTAAATTATAAAAGGAATTTGAGAATCAATAATTGACAGATGCATTTATTGAGGATTTACTCCTCTTACAGGTTGACAATCAATTTTCACAAATTTATGCCAAATAAATGGAAATTAGAAAGATATTCGATTTATTATGCAAATACTAGATATCAACTGGGAGTGAGTAAGGGTGGAAACTATGAGCAAGTTTTTTTTGGAGAGAATGTTACAAATAAATACTAGTTTTGGACATGTAAAACACTATGCAACTCACTTGCTCTCATCTCCATTCCCACAAATTTAGAATAAAATGGATAATCAAAACATTCCAATATATTATTTAGATTTTTATGTATAATTTCATACTTATATCTAAGAGTTTTAATTTTGTATATTCAAATTTTATATTATTAAAAGCATACTCGATATTTTTAGAAATTAAAATTTTTTTCAAAAGTGTTGTTTTAAATTTTTTACAAAGAATAAAATAATTTAAAATTACGAGTTTTTTAAAAAAAATTCCTACATGTAATTTGAAAAAAATAGGAAATATGTTAAATTGAGCTTTTGAAATCTTTCAAGCTTTTACTTAAACTTGCTTTTGAGCTTGTTATTTGAAGTTAATTTGAATTATTTTGGAGTATTTAAATTCAAAATAAGTGTGAGCTTCATATTAAAAAAAAAAGCTTGAGTTTGATGGTGTCAGAAGGGTGAGGGAAATAGTTAAGGCTAATGCTGAATGGCAAGGCTCCATGCGAAACTTTATTTCAATTCAAACAAAGCCAAGGTTAAAACAAGCAACTTACTCGCTTGCCATTTCTCGCCCCGCACCACCGCGTGCTTTCTTTCGCACTAAGCCTCTCAAATAACCATTTATTCATATTTATTATTATATTATTAATTAATGCTAAATAATTACCAGGATTATCTTTCAAAAAAAAGTAATTACTTTAACTCAGGCGCCGCTCCAAAAATTTAATTTACAACAATGCCCCTGATAGCTTCTTCCAAGTTTTTTGTTCGTTGGAGCTATTTTTGACCTTTCTTATAGCTTCGCCTATCCTCATCGATTGAAATTCATTTTTGTTTTCTTATTTTCTTTCAAAATTTTATTATTTTTTCAAAAATATTTATCGGTAGGAGGGTAGGGGCATTTTGGGTACAATGACTGTCAAGTGGGTGTGGTTATCGTTTGAATCTAACTGATCAAGTGGTGTTTGTCGAAGTAGATTTGCTTTTCCTTTTTTTTTTTTTTTCAAAAATCATGGAAGAAGGTGTGATATGTAGTAGGGTTTGGTTGTAGAAGACAGAGGGTTACCTTTCTGTCTATCGTTACTGTTCTTTTAGGGTTATTTGCCTGTAAGGAATGGAATCAAGAAAGATCTGATCTTTGCAAATCCCCGAAAACAAGAAGAAACAGAAGGGGGGGTGGGGGTGGAGATGGAAGGAAGGAGAATATCGGCGAGTCCGAGACCGTGTTCTGGAAGAAGAGTGTTGGTATTTGCAAAGAAAAGACAACGCTCGAATGGGTTAGTTAACACCGTCAAGAAGCTTCAGCGACGTGAGATTTCTTCTGTACCAGATCGTGCTTTTACTATGACTAATGCCCAGGAACGGTTTCGCAATATGCGCTTAATGGTTTCCCCCCCCTTTCCCTATCTCCTTTTTATTTAGTTCCAATTCTGTTTTTGTTCTTTTTAGTGGACAGATATTAGGGCAAAGTGAAAAGAAAACCATAATTGTTTGTTTTTGATAATTCTTAGTGTTCTGGAATATAATAATTGCTAGACTTCCAATTCTTTTGGGCAGAAATGTCATACCATGTCATACGTGAAACTATTTGCGAGATTTCGGCTGGATTTAGCTTATTGCATATGGAATCATTCCAAACATATGGCTGTGGAATGTTCGTTGTCTTCATTTTCACATCTTGTTTTTTTAAAAATTGATTTAAAATGCTGGACTTGGTTTAAATTTATTTAGGAAGAATATGATACACATGATCCCAAGGGCCACTGTTCGGTAGTGCTGCCCTTTCTGATGAAGAGAACCAAAGTTATCGAGATCGTTGCAGCTCGTGACATTGTTTTTGCACTTGCTCATTCAGGTGTTTGTGCAGCTTTCAGTAGAGGTAAGTAATGATGGGATCCTTTTCTTTTGGCTTGTGCCTTGGTTTCATTTTTTTCCAGTGAAGGAAGATGATCGTGTAATTTTGTATGCAGAGACCAATCAGAGGATATGCTTTCTGAATGTGAGTCCTGATGAAGTTATTCGAAGCTTGTTCTATAATAAGAATAATGATTCCCTCATCACTGTTTCAGTTTATGCTTCTGATAATTTCAGCTCTTTGAAGTGTAGATCAACTAGAATTGAGTATGTCAACTTCTTATTGTTTGCATTTCTCATCTTTTTTAGGATGAAACGTTATTTTACTTTTATTAAATGCATATTAAATTTATTTGCATTTCTAAATTGGCTAGATATATAAAGAGGGGCAAACCAGATGCAGGTTTTTCTCTTTTTGAATCTGAGTCATTGAAGTGGCCAGGGTTTGTAGAGTTTGATGATGTTAATGGGAAGGTTCTAACCTACTCTGCACAAGACAGGTGCCCTTCAATCACTTGCTTTGTGATTGCAAAATGTCTCATTGCCAATTTTTAACTTTTATGTATCAATAATCATGACCAGTGTATACAAGGTTTTTGACCTCAAGAACTATTCAATGCTGTACTCTATATCGGATAGGCATGTACAAGAAATTAAGATAAGGTAGTTCCTTTATCTATCTACCTTGTTTTTCTTTTCACATTATCGTAATAGCTTTTAATTTATGAACTCATTATTGGCTTATTTTTCCTTCAAACCTTTTGCAAGAGCGTATGCATGTGAAAAAACAAAATTTCCATGGTTCTCTCGATTTGTTGCGATTTATTCCTGATCTTTCATTACTATTGTATGCAGCGTTTCTTTATTTAACACAATTGAAAGATTTCTTAAATGTGTATCATATTTTCACCTTCTGCTGTTTATATCCTGTTTTTGTAATTTTATCACTAACTAATGTGTTACACAATGTCTAGCCCGGGCATCATGTTGTTGATTTTCGATAGAGCAAGTAGCCATGTTCCTCTTAAAATTTTATCAATCGAAGATGGTACAGTTCTTAAAGCCTTCAACCATCTACTTCATCGAAATAAGAAAGTGGACTTCATTGAACAATTTAATGAGAAGCTTCTTGTCAAGCAGGAAAATGAAAATCTCCAGATACTTGATGTGCGTAGCCTTTTCTAGTTAAGTTACATGTTTGTTGCAATGATTGGTTTTCTATACCAGTAATCATATATTTGTTTATGCAGGTTAGGAATGCTGAGCTAATGGAAGTTAGCAGGACTGAGTTCATGACTCCCTCTGCATTTATATTCCTCTATGAGAATCAGTTGTTCCTAACATTCAGAAACAGAACTGTTGCTGTCTGGAACTTCCGGGGGGAGCTTGTTACTTCATTTGAGGATCACCTGTTGTGGCACCCTGACTGCAACACAAATAACATATACATTACAAGTGATCAGGATCTTATTATTTCTTATTGTAAAGCTGAATCAGATGAGCAATGGATGGAAGGAAGCGGTAACATTTTTTGCTACCTCATATAATTGGTTCAAAATCTTTGAGATATCATTTTCTTATCAGTCTGTAGTATCCAGCTCAATTTTTGTGTGATTCTAAAAATGGTTGCATAAGACCTAGAAGTTTGACTTTAGCAAAGGACCTTGATAGTTTTTAGTGTCATTTCTCTAACATACAAGTAATGCAAGCAATGAGATCTGCAGGTTGGCGGTTTCAAAATATTTTGGATCTATATAAACATACATGTCATGTTTTGATTTTTGCCTGTTCTGCCATTAATTGGCTGCTAAGAAACAGAACCTATAGTTTTGGGGCAGAAGATTTGAGACATTCACTTGACTCGATACTTTTCAAAACTTCACATGGTTTGAGATGTCTGTTTCTTGCATGGTTAGCATGAGGAATTAGGGATAGTGAATTTACGCTAAGTCATTGACAAATTGTATTCTTATAAGCATTTTGTCTTTTTTAATATAAAAGATTTTGAGATTTGTTTTCTATGGTTCTCCCTTCTTTGCTGTCCATATCTGTTGACTCTGACATGCAAAATGATTAAAAGAATGTAGTGTGAATTGGTTCAATGCTGCTGTAATTTCTGTTTTCGGGTGTGCAAAGATATATTGAATATTGTTGTAAATGGAGACGATCAATTACGCAAAACACAGAGTAACCAACTCTATGTGTTCTTGTCTCATTCTTTTTGCATGTTTTGGCTGAGGTTCTGTTTGTGCTTGGCTACCAATCTCATTGTTACTCTTTTATGCAGCGGGTTCCATCAATATTAGCAACATCTTGACAGGAAAGTGCTTGGCTAAGATTAATGCTGGCAATGGCGGTCCCAGAGGTGATGAATACAGCAACAGCAACGGCAGCAGCTCTGGAAAATCAAAACAAAGTAGCTCTTCTTTGAGAAATACAGTTGCAGAGGCTTTGGAAGATATAACAGCTCTTTTTTATGATGAAGAACGGAATGAAATCTATACCGGTAATAGGCATGGATTGGTTCACGTATGGTCTAACTGAAGTGAGAACATATTATATGATTTTTGACACGGATGCTGCTAAAGGTATGCTCCAAGATGATTTTCCGTCCTTGCGAGGAGATATATACCGATAATGGACATGGTCCCTTTCAAATGAGCACATTGAAGAGCAGGTTTCATCACTGTCATCCGAGTGTTATGATTATACAATTTGAGGATTTCAAGTCATCTTTAAACCAACACTATGTCGAATTACTTCATCATAAAGACTGAAATGTAGCGTACAATTTGATATCTGTAGTTTGTTGTGTCGCAATCTGTAGATTTACATTTGGGATTTGTTTAGGCGATGTCTTAAATTTGTTCAAACCTGATGACTATTGGATTTGGTATCTTTTAACATCATTTTAACATCATTATGTATTTTTTTGTTTACTCCTTTGTTGGTCTGACCAAGTTTCTCTCCCGTGGGGAGGTACCTGGAAGTGTCAGTCGTGGGTCTAGGAGGTAGGGTGTCGAAATGGGCATGACATAATGACATGATCATTTAACACAATCATTTAACACAATGTAACACTTAAATTTAGTGATTCAGGAGGTTGGTGTCAAAAATGGGTTTAAGATGGCTATGGTAATGATGATGCTTTAAAGAGTCGCATCTATAGGTAATCTTATAAATTGAAACAGAAGGTTCCTGGAACGAAAAGATGTCCAAATTTAACAGTTCATGTGAAAAACCTCATTTAATAACAGTTCATATGAAAATTCAAGCACAAACATCTAATAAGTAAAAACACAAGAGAAGATGAAAATTGAATTTTGGCATGTAGCATCGCAAACATATACTTGCAAATGTTAAAAAAAATAAAAAAATCAAATTGCCATATAATAACCACCATTGAAAATAGCAAAAATTTAAAACAAGTTTCCTATAAATCCAAGCGAAAAGGGAAAAAAATCAATAACACTAAAGATAGAAATGTAAGAAAATATTGCATGAAATTAAAGCAACCTCACCTTCAATGCTCCAATATTGTCTACTTTACACATCCAATGAATGCTCTAACATCCAGAAGTTACATGTAAAGATAGAAATTGTCAACAAGCCATCATAAAAATAATAGCCTGAAAGGAAATAAAGTCTCCTTCCAAATAATTGAAATGGTAGGACATACAAAAATGGTTATGTCTTAGAGACTAATTTATAGAAAGTTCCTAGTACTAACTATCCAATCTCATCGATTCATTATTTAGAGACATACTCATAACTGTTGTTGTAGATCGTATCAATCAAATAATACATAAAAATCTTGCATCCTTGTAAGTTAGCATCCTATATAAGTAGATCATTAATCATAAAAATAAATATGAATTAGATTTGCATATCCTAAAACATCTAGCAGAGATCATCAATCATAAAAAAAATATGAATTAGATTTACATATCCTAAAATATCTAGTAAAGATCACCAATCATGAAAACAAATATGAATTAGATATGCATACCCTAAAAAATCCAGCAAATATGAACCCATAAGAGGTCATAAATGGCATCACCATAAAGATAGTTATGGGAAAATGATTTAATTTGTTACACCCACATTAGAGACCCTAGGAGTTATGCATTTTTGTTTGCCTATGTGTAGATGAATGGTAGGATTGGATGAGGTATGTTTTGTACATGTGATGTATTAGAATGCATGATGATGGTTTGATGCTTGTGTATCTATGTGTTGCTATATATATGTTTATGTGGTTGATTGTGTGTCGTCGCCTTATTGGGAAGCGTGTCTTCTCGGTTGGATGAGGGACGACTTGTGTATGTGATTGGTATGCGATATGTTAGGTATAGCCCTTATACTGGTATAGAGGCAGATGTCGGAGCGGAGCGACGACATCTGCCCATCAGGGGGAGTTTCATGAGTTGAGGGTTGGGGGTGCGGGGGAGGAGCCCCCGTGGTACGGTAAAGGGGTATTTTGGTAGTGTGTATCAGGTTAGTTAGGAGGTTTGGGAGCGTACAGAGGAGTTCGCCTTGCCAAAAGGCAAGTTGTATGATTTTAGGGAGTGGTAAGGGTGTACGGTTTGGCCGTACGGTCGTACGAGGCGAGCGAAAATAGGGAATTGAGGGCCTCGAGTGCGTACGGGTGTACCAGAGGGGCGTACAGCCGTACCGCAACTCACAGGAATCAGATTTGCTCGCAGGAAAATTTTAGTTTATCAGATGAACAGTAACCGTACGGGCGTACCGAAAGGTGGTACGGCCGTACCGCAACTCGCAGGTTTTGGGTTTGTCAGGCTTTTGGGGTCGGTACGGGCATACCAATATCTGTACGGGCGTACGCGATGCTTAATTTGACTTTTAAGGCAGAAAAACAGACGATTTTCATTAGTTTTAATCCCTTTTTCCTTGAGCAAAACACCCCTAAACCCCACCCTAAATCCTCCTTATTGATTCTAAACGTTCCGAACGTTCAAGAACGTGTTATAAAAGTTAGCCACGGATAGAGACAGGATCATAGACTTGAACTAGAGGTTGCTTGCATTTGAGGTTAGTGCTAGTTTTATGTGTTAAGCCACTTTCGACTTGTTTCCGATTGCCATAAGACGTAAACTACGTCTAGGCATATGATTTTAATATGAATGCTATCCTTATGCTATGATATATGATGGATATTGATTCTGATGCTTGGAATGTTATGATTTCCTTGCCGAATGCTATGTTTAATGCCCCAATTGTTTAGTTCAAGGGGTAAATGAATGAATGATATGATCATTTGCATTATGATAACGAATGAATGGTGAAAGAGTGAAAAGAAAATGAGGAATGAGGGCAGAGCTCAGCTCTGGGCACACTGGATCAAAATGAATGGAATTCCTACGGGAATTATTATATAAATATTCTCCTGAGACGGGAGATGGATATAGAGTGCAGGGCACTCAGATAAATGGCCACCTACGGGCGATGAGTACCGGTACCTATCGGGATCCAGTGTGTGCGAAAGGAATGTGCACATTAAAAAAAACAAGAGTGAATGAGTGAAAGAGGGCTGAGAGTATATGCAAGACGCATTGGCATTTGCATTACATATGATGTTTATTGATGGATTGCTTATGTTTTCATGCTTGGTTATATGTGTTATAGCACCACTGAGTTTATCTCAGCGTTTTTCATTTGATGAACGTAGGTTCAGACCCCACGGGAGAGCTATCTGAGAAGGATTAGAGGTCGTCAGTAGAGACGGATTGATCTCTATTCAATACAGGACTCCTGAGGCATATTCCGGCTTCGTTTTGGTCATGTAGCTAGGGTGTGGCAGTAGTTATATTTGTATTGTACAGTTATGTACTTTTATATAGCTTTTGGTGGTTTATTGTATGCACTCAAGATATATTTAACAGGTTTTCTATTAATGAAATACGGTTGCCTGTTTCTATTGTTGTTCGTGTTTTATTTGAGTGTATAAATGGATCCCGGGTATAGGATGTATGCACATCACGTTGTTTCCACCGCATAACCACCATTAGGCTTAGAGCGGGTCCCCATACGACGTTGCTTGATGTATCCCTGGCGGTGCCGGCACTGGCCTTCTTCTGGGGGCTGCTGTCTGTGTCGCGGGAGCATGTCCTCCTGGTTATGGGTCGGGTGTGACAAGTTTAATATTTTAAAACCTATACATATGTATTTAATTGGTTTTTAAAATGGAAAGTATATGGTTGTTAATAAGTCTTAAATTATTTTAATAAAAGTTTTGGTTTAAGGTAAAATATGGATTTAATTTAAAAGGATAAGGATTATGATTGAGAAATTTATTTTAAGTTTATTTAAATAATTTAATTTAAGTGTTAGTTTTAATTAAAGAAGTTTAATGAAATAATGCTTTATAAAGATATAATTTTATATAATTACATGTTTGAAAATTTAAAAGATAAGGATTGTGATTTGCGAAATTCTTAAGTTAAAATAAGTATATATTTTAATAAATAGATTTCAAGATATTGACTTATGATGTTAATTAAAAACATGTCTAATATGTAATTTAAATGAAGAGGTTTCAAAATTAGTAAACCTAAATAGTAATAAAAATACGTTGAGATAATTTATATTTTAAAAATTAAGTTGGTATTTGATTAGATTATGTAATTATATAAAAATGGATTTATTCAATAAA
>CANYBF011669981.1:0-24767 GCA_948192965.1 Dalechampia spathulata | reverse complement strand
CATTTTTCCTCTGTTACTTCTCTATCACTACACACTTCATAAACACATCAAATTCTACTAATTCAAAGCATAAATGTAACAAAATAAGCATTAAACATCAAGTAAACATAACTAATTAAACATAGAAATTGACATACATCAATATCATATAATGTAAACTATACTTTTTAATTTAACATCAATCATTTATGTTCAAAGTGTAGTAAGAATATCAAATAAAACATGTAACTACATGTTAATATCAACGTAAATTAATAACTTACCCACTAATCCACTAATAAGGAATCAACTAATAAATAGTACAAATCTGTTTAAATGATTAGTAATCACTGTCACTGTGCCTTCATTGAGTGTGATAAATTTCATTATTCATGTAATTAGTAAAGCCATTTACATTTTGCATAATGTTTCTCACCATAAGCAATTCATACATATTCATTTCATGTAGTTGTACTTAAATACCATTGAACTCCATTTGATAGCATAATAGACCATTAACCTTATCCATGTCTTAACACCTTTACATACTTAAGTACATGCATACATTTAAGTCATATATAAGCATTCTAGCATGTAATCCATGTATCTTGATCAATTCAATACGTAAGGAACATTAATCAATCATGACTCAAACATAAGATATTAAGGTCAATTTATATCTCTAAGTGTATATACATGTGTATAACAATGAATAATGAGGTTTAGATATGAATAGCTTTAAGTTTGGAAGCTTAGAACATGCATTCATTAAGTTGCCAAACATACAAGGCATGTTACTAGTCATTTAGTAAGGTGCATTATTCATTTGCTATGTTACACTATTCATTTGGTCATTTTCTTTCATGAAATCTTCATATTTTATTTCCTATTTTCATGCCTATTATGATTCTTATGGAGCGATATATAAACCATGATAAGTACTCATAAATAAATCATCATCGCATGTACATTTGGAAGTACAATTTCATATAGAAAAGTTACCAAAATATAAGCATTTAGAGTATGCACAAATTTATGTATCAAACTTGACAATTTATATTTACCATTTTGTACCTTTACATCTTTCATGGGGCTTTTGTATAACTTAATGACCTTGAACATAAGCAAGCCTTATACCATTAGAAACTAGACTCAATAAGCTTTAATTTAAGCTATTTTTTACAATTTTTAAAATTCATTTAGGTTGTCAAATTGTAAAAGGTCGCATACCAAAGTTTCCTGCCTAATTTCTACTCAAATTTGATAGTCCAAATAACGTGATTTTTTTGACCATGCAAATGAATTTATAATTTACCAGCTTGGCACCATTGAAAACTAAATGCAAAAATATTTCTAATAGTATTTTACACATCTAAATACTCAAACATTAAGGAAATCAAAATACAATTACCGTAAATCCTTAGCTTTGCTTTTAAGGTTTGATTTTAGCAAACATATGCATATATCATGCATACCTCTTCCTTTAAGCATCCAAACTTCATCTTCACCATTCTAACACCACATTTCATCATAATTATACATAATTTAATGGATTATACACTTTGACTGAATTATATGAGTCAAAATCCAAAAGGTACAAATTTAGGCAACAAGTATGCACTTTAACATAACTTCATTCTTTCCTACTTTCCATGCATACATTCATGATCTTTACTATATTTTATCACCACCAATACTTCATACACACTTTAAATAGAAACTATATCAATTGACAAGCTACTTAAGTTAGGGTTTAACATAAATTTCATATACCATAATAAAATTCATTTAGTTACAACATAACATCAAATTCAACAACTTAACTTCCTTATCCTTTATCATTCAATCAAAATTCTTTCATTTACATACAATCATATCCAACCCTTAATCAACTCACTTTTTCATTAAATAAGCAAGTTAACATAAAAGAAGAGTAATAAGACATGCATAGAGCATCTAGAACTCAAAAGAAGCATAAAAATTAAATTCTACATATGATTTTACCTTAAAATTGTAGTTTTCTCTACTTAAGGAATGAAAAAGGAGAAAAGAAGAGGAGAAGAGGAGTATTCCAAATTAAAGAAGGAAGAAATATGCAACAACTACTAATATTTCCCTTTTAATTGATATTTATTTGATTTAATACAAAATTGAAGTAGGAACCAATCATATGTTGACACTTGTCAACATATGATAAGCTTGCTTATTAAACTTAAATTCTTCTTCCTTTAATTAATTATTATTACATCATTTTTGTATCATATTCACATAAGCATCATACATGTCATGCATTACATGAATGTGCATATATACCATACATAAATTGGTTTCCAAAATTACCCTTTTCTTTTCATGAAATGATGTTTATATCCTTAATTGCTACTTAACTTATAATAAATTCTAACTTCATTTAAACTTCCATTTACATATTTTAATATATACTTTCTCATATAATAACATGTCTAACATGACAAAACATCATATATCACATATAAATTCTATCATTAAGCTTCATGAAATCCATTCAACATAAACATGCCAAATTCACATCATAATGCATCTTATGCACATTTCCATCACTTTAACCATCTTCTCACTTTCTTTTCATTTCTTTCTCTATAATTTCCATGTCATATGGAATTTCTTCACCTCTATATCATTTCATAATATTTCTTCATCTCAATCATTAACAAATTGATCCTTTCACATTCTCATAGCATAAACATGTCATATATATTTTTCTTATGCTTACAACTTTAAATATTTTATATATTTCATGTATTCTCTTACCATGAAATTCATGCATACATATATACTTTGACATTTAACATAATTAATCCATGCTTGCACATCATTATAGCATGATCATAGAATACATATGCTTGCATGAATTTAAGGTGCATACGAGGGTGTGACATACTACATTACATCCAAATATCCATGAACAACTAAGTGGATGGCTCAGTCATCAAGTAGAGGTAAAGAAAGCAATGGAAAGTCTTAAATTAGTGATGTTGGTCTAATCAAGATCTTAGAAATTGATTTGGAACATCCATGAAAAGATTTATGAAGCATTATGAGAGTGGTATTAAACAAGTTAAACATCACTTATGGATTAGTCACATTTTAGATAACCATCACAATCCTGGAATATGAGTTAGATGGGACTTTGAGATATCCATATCAACTATAGGAATTGCATAAGCTTTCACTCTATAAACTAGTACAACCTCAAAATCTCAATAAGGATAACATGAGGATAAAATGGAGGATGTAAAAACATAGAAAATTCCATTAATAAAGCCCTTCATATTGAAAAGTTCAAGGAAGCTTTATGTCAGATAGCTTATAGTCTAAATTTTTTGATCCTAGGAGATAGAAGAATGTTTGTTTCCATTTGGTCCAATGATTTACCTCTACCAACTACTAGAGATCCAAGGTTCAAAATGGAATGACAACAAGCAATGGATCTATGCTTTAAACCAAAAGAAAAAGATCCTAGTTTAAATTTCAAAGCTAAAATGTTTGAGCTCTAGAAAAGGAGTATTGATCAAAAGAAGTGGCAACTTGAAGCATAGCAGTAAAAATTGGAAGTAAAAGAAGACCCAAAAGAAGATGAAGAACTATTAGAGATGGACATACAAGCTGCCAAAGAAGAAGCATGATGTACTAGTAACTATGTTTCATGAGTCAAACAAAGATAAGAGGGAATCTTACATCCATCAAAAGAGATGGTTGTTACACTCATAAATAGGGGTTAATAGAATATGTATAAGTCCTAAATAATATACTAATGGTATAAGATGTACTTTTAAGGAAAAATAGACTTAAGTTTATATCAAGCTACATACACATAATCGGGTCAATTGCGGAGATTAAATAGAACATGATTGGATCAAGGAGTATGGTAGGATAGAATAATATTTGGGATAGAAACTAAGTTAAATATATGAATTAAAAGTATTTAAGTTAAATGTGCTTGAAATAAAAGGATGGGTGACCTCCCCAAGAAGTGCGTAATTTTTAAATCGTGTAAGACGTTTAAGATGATTTAACTAGTGGAATCATGTTTGGAGTATAACGGGGACTCTAGTATGCTACTTAGAAGCATTCATGATTGCAATATAGTTAAGGATACCAAATGGGACATAAATGGCATTATTTAAGTGTAAAGTTGGAAATATGAAAAATATGTAAGGGTAATTATGGAAAATGCAAATGTTAGGATTAAATTGTAAATAGTTAAAGTTAAAGGATTGATTTATAATGATACAAGGTTTATGGAAGGACCTATGTGATAAAAGTGAAAGTTTAAGGACTTAAAGTGTAATTTTCTAAATATCTAAGGACTAAAATGGTACTGTTACAAAGGGCACGCATCTAATTTAATTTTAAGTCTTATATTTAATAAATAATGAAGTAAATAAGAGAAAGGGAGAGAAAATTCAAAATCCTTAAGGAAAGAAAGAAGAAAGAAGGAAAAATCATCTTTTAAGGTAATTCTTTACCATTTTTCATGATTTTTTCAAGATTTTCATAGAAAAAGTTGTAATTTTCAATTCTCTATCATTTGATATAAGTTTTAGCATGATAAAATAGAAGATTTAGTTTTTGGATGTAAAGGAAAGATTAGGTATTTTTGGAGTTTTCTTGATTAAAGTTGATTTTAAGGTACAATAACATATATTTATTATGAAATAAGCCTTGGTTTGAATTAAAATGATGTAAAACTCATAGTATAAAGAAGAAAGAATTTGTCCAAGGTGGGATTCTTTATAGAAATGTAATTTAATTTAATTAAATGGATGAAAATGAAAGATAATGAGTTAGGATTAATGATTCTAATAAGGATTATGAAAGAATTTGGTTGAAATAATGTAAAAAGGCATGTTTGTATTCAGCCAAGGAAGGCTTTATATGCATATGAAGAGTTTGATTTGAAATGAATGTATATTATTGTGAATTAGAATGAAAAATGATGATTTGAAGTGTTAGAAGTGAATAAAATTCAAAGAAAATCAATGAGAGTGAAGTTATTAGATTTTAGCTTTTAGTGGTTTTAAAGGCAATTATTATGTTTAAATGTGTATGATGGTGATAATGTGTTTAAATGATTGATAATGAATAACATTTGATGAAAAGTGTGAAACATTTTAGGCAGACGAGTATCGATGGACTAAATTATAGTATATCATGTTTGAACATTGAGATTCATGTAATATATTATATTGTGTTGGCATGTGTTTTACAGTACTGGAAATGATGTTTTAGAGGAAGGGAATTATGTTTTCTACAGGTAGATTTGTAAATTTTGAAGATGTGATTTTGAGATATTCGAATTACAGATGGAACTCTGCCGGAATTCCATCAAAATTTTGTAATTTAAATAAGAAGTTAAATAAGTTGTCAAAGATATTTTAAGTATGATTTATAACGTAGTTCACTTGATTATGATGAGTGGAAGTGTATTGGAAGTGAGAAGTGGATTTGGTTATTTTGTAATTTTTACAGTAGTTAAAAAGGTTAAGTTATAAAGCTTATTCTGATAGCTCTATGCTATTCTGTAATTACAGCTGAAGGAGTTAAAAGAGGTTAAGTAGAGAAAGAAAAGGAGGTGGAACAAACTTCTATTTAAGGTGCGTGCATAATAAATAAAACTTCTATTTAAATGATTTTATTTATTTTATTTGTTTAATTATTTGTTTCTATTATTGATTATAGAGTTGATGTACATATTGCTTATAGATTCTTTAATATGGAAATGTCTTTTAATTGAATGATTGACTTTGGGTTGATGCTTTATGATATCATTTGATTTGACTTTGATTTGATAAAATGTTTTTGAAAAGAGAATATTTGTTCATAACCGATAATAGATAGATTACAATGAGACAGACAGATGATGATTAGATATTCCTCATTAGGTCGGAGGTTGAGATATCTGTTCCCTCCCTAATGAGAGCTATGCACACTATAGGATATGATCACCTAGGGATGGGATTGAGACCCATCACACATGAATAAGTCATGTGACAATCACACATTAGCTATTAATTAATTTAATTCTGTTCAATTCCGTATATACCATGCATGTAGAACATGTCATCTTAAATCAATTGTGTCTTGAGTTTTACTCATCAAATTTCAGTGATCTTGGTATCAAATCAAAGCTCTTTTCATGCTCTTTCTAATGAACATGAAAAATATAGGTTATTTTATAACCATAAAATATTATTTTATCAACATCCACTCATGATTATCATTCCACTTACTTTTAGTGTGCAACCTTTTGGGTTCTTGACATGTTGGCAACATATGAATCTATTGTTAAACTTCATTTAATAATATCATATGTAAATCATGAGTGGTGTCTAGTCACACATCATGACTAGCCAAATGCTAATAGGTCATTAGTTTGACTATAACCCTTCCACATCAGATTCCACGCAATAAACTCCATTCACCATCCATTATCTCATTTAAGTTTGAGCATGGATTAATGTCAACTTAATGCATAATCAAATGTGTTAAATCATGCCTTAAATTTGATGGTTTATGTACCATAATCTTTATTTCCAAAATGCCCTTATGAAACTCATTCATCAGTAGGCATCCTATTTTGGCCAAAGATTCCCAAATAAAGAATATTACATGAATCAATAAGATAAAACCCTTACATTTAATTTGGGGTGGTGAATCCTTTATTGATAAATAAATACCTTCAACTAGTTTACACTATATCCAATCTCTAAGTTATAAATGCCTCTTATGGAGGAATAAAACATAGGAATCAAAACATAGTGATCTATAAGTAAGATAACCTTGTTATCTCAATTCTTAAGGATACTTTCACTACTGATATGAGTGAGATATACTTTGCAGATATAGGTTAATCATCCATATGAAATCTCATTGGCAAGGTCTCTAATGAGTCAGTCCCAAACTTCTCATCCACATGTTCACTTTAAACAACTCTTGTCATGATGAATGAGAATCATCCTATAAGGAAGTATAATATATGTTGATCTTAATCACATTAATAATATCCATTCTTATTAATACATAATCAAAGATAATTTAGATATTGAACATTTACATACAATAAGAATCTCATTTCATAAACTCTTTATGAATTCCTTTGTACTATTCCAATATCTTGAAATTCATTATCTAATTAATAACCTTTCAAGCAAACTAAATAATGAATAATGTCTTTTATTAATAAATCATTCAATATTAAATTACAATAAAACATGATGGTCTAGAGCATACACTAACAAACTTCCATTTGCACTAGAGCCAATCATACATAAACCTCAATCCCATAAAAGTTACATGCCTATCATGCTTGCTCTGTGTCAATGCCTTAGTGAGAGGGTTTACCATGTTCTACTCTATGGGAACTCTGTTAACCTCTACTTCTCCTTTACTAATGATCTCCCTAATCACATGGTATCTTTTGAGTACATGTGTTACTCTTCTGATGAGATCTAGGCTCTTTTACTTGGGCTATTGCTCCATTGTTATCATAAAATAGAGGAATAGCATCTGCACTATAGGGAACCATACCAAGTTCATGAATGAATTTCCTTATCCATACGGCCTCCTTTGTTGCATCCAATGTAGCTATGTACTCTACCTCCGTTGTAGAATCTGCTGTGGTCTCTTGTTTAGAACTCTTCCAAACAACTGTACCACCATTGATCATGAAAATGTAACCTGATTAAGATTTGCAATCATCTTTATCAGATTAGAAAATGGCATCTGTATATCCAATTAATTGCAAATCCTCTTCTCTATATACTAAGAACATATCCTTAGTCCTTCTCAAGTACTTGAAGATATTCTTCACAGCCGACTAGTGTTCTTCTCCATAACTAGATTGGAACCTACTTATGACACTTAAAGAGAATGCCATATCTGGTCTGGTGTATAACATAGTATACATGATGGATCTAATTACTGATGCATATGGAATCCTAGTCATATGATCTTTCTCATCTTGTGTCTTAGGACACCATGCTTTAAAATGATGTTTCCTGTGTACCATGGGTATATTAAGCTTCTTTAAAACATCCATGCTAAACCTCTTTAGCACATTATCTATGTAAGTAGACTATGAAAGATGAATAAGCTTTCTTGATCTATCTCTATAGATCTTTATACCTAAAATATAAGTAGCTTCTCTAAGGTCTTTCATGGAGAATTATTTGGATAACCAAACTTTAACACTCTGTAAAAATGAGACATCATTTCTAATGAGTAATATGTCATCTACATATAACATAAGGAAAGCAATTGCACTCCTACTAATCTTCTTGTAAACACATGGTTCATCAATGTTTTGAATGAAGTCAAATTCTTTAACTGCTTCATTAAAACGTATGTTCCAACTCCTTGATGATTGCTTCAATCCAAAAATGGATCTTTGAAGGTTGCATACCTTGTTGCTATCATTGGATATAAAACCATTAGGTTATATCATATACGATTCCTCAAGCAGATTTCCATTAAGGAAAGCTGTTTTCACATCCATTTGCCATATTTCATAATCAAAATGAGCAGTAATATCAAGTAAGATTCTTATCGATTTAAGCACAGATACTGGTAAGAAAGTTTCATCATAATCAATTCCTTGTTTCTGATGATAACCCGTTGCCACCAAGTGAGCTTTATAGGTAACCACATTACCATCCATGTCTGTCTTCTTTTTGAAGACCCACTTGCACCCAATGGGCTTAATCCCCTTAGGTAGATCAATCAGAGCCTATACCTGGTTCTCTGACATGGAATCCATTTCAGAATTCATGGCCTTTAACCATAGTTCACATTTTAAACTTTTTAAAACTTTATCATAGTTTATGGGCTCATCATTTTAAACTAATAAGACTTCCTTATTCTCATGAACAAGGAATCCATACCTCTTTGGCATAGTTCTTATTCTAGTTAAGTGTCTGGAAGCTTGTGTTTCCATAGGTTCTGATTCTACATCAGTAGGATCAATCGGTTGATCTGCTTCATCTTTTGGTGCTTGAACTTCATCAAGATCAATCTTACTCCCACTGTCTCCTTTTAGAAGAAATTCTTTCTCTAAGAAAGTAGCATGCTTTGAAACAATCATTTTTTATTCCAAAGGAAGATAGAAGTAATATCTTATGGTTTCTCTAGGATATCCTATAAAATAGCATTTGTCAAACTTTGCATCAAGCTTGTCCGACATTATCCTTTTAACATAAGAAAGACAACCCCATACCTTCAAATAAGATAAGATAGGTTTCTTGTTATACCACATCTCATGTGGTATAACCTTAACCAATTTAGATGGAACTCTATTCAAAACATGAACAACAGTATCTAGTGCATAGCCCCAAAATGATTTTGGCAATTCTACAAGGCTCATCATGGATCAAACCATATCTAATAAAGTTTGATTCTTCCTTTTTGATACACCATTATGTTGAGGTGTATAAGGAGGTATCCATTGAGATAAAATCCCATTATCTTTAAGATGTTCAAGAAACTCTTGGTTTAGGTATTCACCACCTCGATCAAAATAAAGTGTTTTGATAGTCTTACCACGTTGTTTCTCTACTTTATTTACAAATTCTTTGAACTTCTCAAAAGCTTTAGATTTATGCTTCATTCAGTACAAACATCCATATCTGGAATAGTCATCTATGAGGGTAATGAAGTAGGTATATCCACCTCTAGCATGTATGGATATAGGACCACATAATCTTTATTCCCAAAATGCCCTTATGAAACTCATTCATCAATAGGCATCCTACTTTGGCTAGAGATTCCCGAATAAAGAATATTACATGAATTAATAAGATAAAACCCTTACATTTAATTTGGGGGGGCAAATCCTTTATTGATAAACAAATACCTTCAACTACTTTACACTATATCCAACCTCCAAGTTATAAATGCCTCCTATGGAGGAATAAAACATAGGAGTTAAAACATGGTGATCCATAATTAAGATAACCTTGTTATCTCAAGTCTTAAGGATACTTTCACTATTGATATGAGTGAGATATACTTCACAGATATAGATTAATCATCCATATGAAATCTCACTGACAAGGTCTCTAATTAGTCAGTCCTAAACTGCTCATTCACATGTTCACTTTAGACAACTCTTATCATGATGAATGATAATTATCCTAAAAGGAAGTATAACATATGCTGATCTTAACCGCATTAATAATATCCATTCTTACTAATACATTGATCAGAGATAATTTAGATATTGAACATTTGCATATAAGAAGAATCTCATTGAACATTTGCATATAATAAGAATCTCATTTCATAAACTCTTTATGAATTCCTTTGTACTGTTCCAATATCTTAGAATTCATTATCTAGTTAATAACCTTTCAAGCAAACAAAAAAATGAATAATGCCTTTTATTAATAAATTTTTCAATATAAAATTACAATAAAACATGATGCTCTAGAGCATACATAAATAAGTGAAAGGTATAAGAGTGTATCCTAGTAAGGTAGGAGCAATACTTAATTGGAAGCCACCTAGGAGTGCTATGGAGGTACGTAGTTTTTTGGGTTTAGTTGGGTATTATCATATATTTGTGAAGGGATTATCAATGATAGCATTGCCACTCGCTAAACTATTATGAAAAGATGTCCTTTTTGAATGGATGGAGAAGTGTCAGAAGAGTTTTGATAAGCTGAAGGAGTGTTTGACATAAGCCCCAGTGTTGGTGTTACTTACCCCAGGTAAGGAGTATGTTGTTTATAGTGATGCTTCACATAATGGCTTGGGTTGTGTTTTGATGCAAGAAGGTAGGGTGATAGCATATGCCTCTTGGTAATTAAAGCCACATGAGAGGAATTATCCTATTCAAGATTTGGAGTTAGCAGTGGTAGTATTTGCATTGACGATTTAGCATCATTATTTGTATTATGAGAAATGCTATATCTATACTAATCATAAGAGTTTGAAATATTTAGAGACACAAAAGGAGCTGAATTTAAGCCAAAGGAAATGGATG
Source organism: Dalechampia spathulata (assembly GCA_948192965.1). Taxonomy (NCBI): domain Eukaryota; kingdom Viridiplantae; phylum Streptophyta; class Magnoliopsida; order Malpighiales; family Euphorbiaceae; genus Dalechampia; species Dalechampia spathulata. The sequence goes on along the minus strand of CANYBF011669981.1, from coordinate 13,768 downwards.
GAGTTGATTAAGGATTATGATTATATGATTGATTACCATCCCAGAAGAGCAAACTCAGTAGCCGATGCTTTAAGCCAAACGGCTTTAGTACACCATTTATGCCATATAGTTGGAGTTGGTACATAAGGTGAATAAGTTGAATGCTTTATTATCTTTTCAGTTAGATGGTGGAATAGTGGCGTAATTACAGATGAACAGATTAGGGAATCCATAGCGAAGGATGACATGTATATGAGATGGCTACAATAGCTCATGAGAATAGTAAGCCAGGATTTGAGGTTAATTCAAATGGATTAGTAATGTATCAGGGTCATAGATGTGTGCTTAATAATGCAGAGTTAAAGAAAAGAATATTGAAGGAGGTGCATGAATCTTCTTACTCAATGCACTTTGGTCGTACAAGATGTATCGAGATTTGAAGAGGTACAATGTTACGGAGGTACGTAATTTTTTGGGTTTAGCTGGGTATTATCATATATTTATGAAAGGATTCTCAATGATAGCATTGCCACTCATTAAACTATTATGAAAAGATGTCCCTTTTGAATGGACAAATAAGTGTCAGAAGAGTTTTAACAAGCTAAATCAGTGTTTGACATAACCCTTAGTGTTGGTGTTACCTACCCCGGGTAAGGAGTATATTGTTTATAGTGATGCTTCACATAATGGCTTGGGTTGTGTTTTGATACAAGAAGGTATGATGATAGTATATGCCTCTCGACAGTTGCAGCTGCATGAGAGGAATTATCCTATTCATGATTCAGAGTTAGCAGTGGTGGTGTTTGCATTGAAGATTTAGCATCATTATTCATATGATGAGAAATGCTATATCTATACTAATCATAAGAGTTTGAAATATTTAGAGACATAAAAGGAGCTAAATTTGAGGCAAAGGAGATGGATGGAGTTGATTAAGGATTATGATTATGTAATTGATTACCATCTCGGAAGAGCTAACTCAGTAGCCGATGCTTTAAGCTAAAAGGCTTTAGTACACCATTTATGCTACACAGTTAGGATTGGTATGTAAGGTGAATAATTTGAATGCTTTATTATCTTTTTGATTAGATGGTGGAATAGTGGTACAATTACAAAAGAAGCCATTATTAGATGAACAGATTAGGAAGCCACAACGAAGGATGACATATATATGAGATGGCTACAACAGGCTCATGAGAATAGTAAGCCAGGATTTGAGGTTAGTTCAAATGGATTAGTAATGTATCAAGGTCATAGATGTGTGCTTAATAATGCAGAGTTGAAGAAAATCATATTGAAGGAGGTGCATGAATCTCCTTACTCAATGCACCCTAGTCGTATAAGATGTATCAAGATTTAAAGAGGTACTATTGATGGACAGGCATTAAGCAAGATATTACAGACTATGTAGCTAGATGCCTCACCTGCCATAACGTAAAAGTGGAACATTAGGTACCCACAGGTTTACTACATTCTTTGTCCATTCCAGAGTGAAAATGGGAGTGGATTACTATGGATTTTATGACTAGCTTGCCATTGACACAGAAGAAACATGATTCAATTTAGATGATTATTAATATATTGAATAATTCTGTTTATTTCTTACCACTGAGGATGGATTACAGTTTAGATTGGTTGGCATAATTGTACATCTAAGAGATTATGAGGTTGCATGGGGTGCTATTATCGATAGTGTCTGATCATGATCACAATTCACTTTTAGATTTTGGGCTAGTTTGCAAAAGGCCCTTAGAAGTAGAGTGAATTTCAATATTGCTTTTCATCCCTAAATTGATGGACAGTGTGAGAGAGTTATACAGATTCTAGAGGTTATGATGCGGGCTTATATATTGCAGTTCGAAGGTAGCTAGGATAGATATTTACCACTGATGGAGTTTGTGTATAATAACAGTTATCAGTCCAGTATACAGATGACTCCTTATAAAGCTTTAAATGGATAGAGATATCGAACATCATTATGTTGGGATAAGGTAGGTAAGAGGAAATTGATCAGGCCTTATATTGTTTAACACACTAAGGAGAAGATCAGAACAGTAAAGGAAAAACTTAAGGCAGCCAGTGATAGATAGAAGTCATATGTAGATCTGAAGCAAAGAGATATTGAGTATAATGTTGGTGATAAGGTATTTCTGAAGGTTTCTCCTTAGAAACAGGTGATGAGATTTAGTAAGAAAGGTAAGTTGATATCAAGATTCATAAGATCATATGAGATATTAGAGATAGTGGGTCCTTTAGGGTATAAATTGGCTTTACCACCAGAATTGGAGAAAGTCCATAATGTATTTCATGTATCGATGCTTCAAAGGTATAGATCTAATCCCTCACATGTGTTATCGGTGGAATCGATTGAGGTGCAGCCTGATATGACTTATGATGAGGAGCCCATATCTATTCTAGCCTAAGAGATGAAGCAGCTAAGGAAGAAGCAGATACCTTTAGTGAAGGTTCTCTGAAGATTCCATAAGGGAGATGAGGTGACATGGGAGCTTAAGGAGGATATGCAGAGACAATACCCCCATCTCTTTCGTAAGTAAATTTTAGGATGAAATTTATTTTAAAAGGGGGGAGAATTGTTACACCTGTAAATAGGGATTAGTAGAATGTGTATAAGTCTTAAATAATGTACTAATGGCATAAGATGTAATTTTGAGGAAAAATGGACTTAAGTTTATATCAAGCTACATACGCATAATCAAGTCAATTACCGAGACTAAATAGAACGTGATTGGGTTGAGGAGTATGGTAGGAAAGAATAATATTCGAGATAGAAACTAAGTTAAATATATGAATTAAAAATATTTAAGTTAAATGTGCTTGAAATAAAAGAATGGGTGACCTACCTGAGAAGTGCACAATTTTTAAATTGTGTAAGACATTTTAGACAATTTAACCAGTAGAATCATGTTTAAGTAGAATGAGGACTCTAGTATGCAACTTAAAAGTACTCAGGATCCAAATATAGTTAAGGATATTGAATAGGACATAAATGGTATTAATAGAATTATTTAATGGTAAAATTGGAAATATGAAAAATATGTAAGAGTAATTGTAGAAAGTGCAAATGTAGAGATTAAATTGTAAATAGTTAAAGTTGAGGGATTCATTTATAATGATTCAAGGTTTATGGAAGGACCTATATGGTAAAATTGAAAGTTTAAGGACTTAAAGTGTAATTTTCTGAATATTTAAGGACTAAAATGGTACTTTTACAAAAGGCACATGTCTAATTTAATTATAACTCTTATATTTATTAAATAATGAAGGAAATAAGAGAAAAAGGGAGAGAAAATTCAAAATCCTTAAGGAAAGAAAGAAGAAAGAAGGGAAAATCATCTTTTAAGGTAATTCTTTACCATTTTTCATGAATTTTTTTTAAAGATTTTCATAGAAAAAGTTGTAATTTTCAATTCTTTATCATTCGATATAAGTTTTAGCATGAGAAAATGGAAGATTAAGTTTGTGAAAGTAAAGAAAAGATTAGGGATTTTTTGGGTTTTCTTCATTAAAGTTGATTTAAGTTGATTTTAAGGTAGAATAACATATATTTATTATGAATTAAGCCTTGGTTTGAATTAAAATAATGTAAAACTCATAGTATAAAGGAGAAAGAATTTGGCTAAGGTGGGATTCTTCATAGAAATGCCATTTAATTTGATTAAATGGATGAAAATGAAAGATAATGAGTTAGGATTAATGATTCTAATAAGAATTATGAAATAATTTGGTTGAAATAATGTAAAAAGGCATGTATATGAAGATTTTGATTTGAAATGAATGTATAGTATTGTGAATTAGAATGAAAAATGATGATTTGAAGTGTTAGAAGTGAATAAAATTCAAAGAAAATCAATGAGAGTGAAGTTAGTAGATTTTGGCTTTTAGTGGTTTTAATGGTAATTATTATGTTTAAATGTGTATGATGGTGATAATGTATTTAAATGATTGATAATGAATGATATTTAATAAAAAGTGTAAAAAATTTTAGACAAATGGGTATCGGTGGAGTAAATTGTGGTATATCATGTTTGAACATTGAGATTTATGTAATATATTATATTATGTTGGCATGTGTTTTGGACTTATGGAAATGATATTTTGGAGGAAGGGTCGTATTTTTTACAGGTGGAATTGTAGATTTTGAAGATGTGATTTTGAGATATCCAAATTACAGATGGAACTCTATTGGAATTCCATCAAAATTCTGTAATTTGGATACGAAGTTAAATAAGTTGTAAAAGATGTTTTAAGTATGATTTATAAAGTAGGTCACTTGATTATGATGAGTGGAAGTGTATTGGAAGTGAGAAGTGAATTTTAATAATTCTGTAATTTTTACAGAAGTTGAAAAGGTTAAGTTATAAGGCTTATTCTGATAGCTCTATGTTATTCTGTAATTATAACTGAAGGAGTTAAAAGAGGTGAAGTAGAGAAAGAAAAGGAGGTGGAACGAACTTCTATTCGAGGTGCATGCATAATAAACATAAAATGTATTTGTTTTAAAAATGATTTTATTTGAAATAACTATTTAATTATCTATTTTCTATGATTGATTATAAAGTTGATGAACATATTGCTTATGGATTCTTTAATATGAAAATGTGTTTTAATTGAATGATTGACTTTGAGTTGATGCTTTATGATTTCATTTGATTTGACTTTGATTTAATAAAATGTTTTTGAAAAGAGAATATTTGTTCATAACCGATAATAAGCATATTACAATGAGACAAACAGATGATGATGAGATATTCCTCATTAGGTCGGAGGTTGAGATAGTTGGTCCCTCCCTAATGAGATGTGTGCACACTATAGGATATGATCGCCTAGGGATGGAATTGAGACCCGTCTCCCATTCGGGTTACAGTGATTCATTGATGTAACTTGTGATCCAGGTAGATGAGATTAGTCACCTTTGGGGTGGGATTGAGACCTATCTCCCATCTAGGTTACAAGTTTACTGTAACTTGTGACATAGACAGTTGAGATAATAGATGATAATAATAATAATAATTAATCTATAATTGAGATTCTATGATTCAAATACCGTTTTAATATGATCTTTATACATGTTATTTCTTTATCAATGATATGTTAATGAAACTGATTTTACTATGATGTTCATTCACTTTGTTACTTTACAAATGATATCTTATATGATGGTTTTATTTGATCAGAGATAAAGGTATTTCATCCTACTTTTAAATGATAATTTATTTTATACCATTATTCTATCTTTGTTTATTGTGCACCATTGAGTTTATACTCAATGTTCATTTTATTAAATGCACATCAGAGAAGTGATAGAAGTTAAGACTAGGAAAGATTCACACCTGGTAAGCCAAGGCTGTTGGAAGGGAACAATTAAGTAGCTATTACGTTACATATGTTTATATTAAATACGATGTAAGTATGCAATTATGATAATACTCAAAGACAATAAATGTTGTTTATATATGTATATATATTATGTTTTGGTTTAACATATGCATGTTTTTAAATGATAGCTTTATCCAGACTATTTTCTTTATCCATATGTTGTTTAAGTTAATGAAAAGTGGTATGACTAGATTTTTAATGCAACATCACGTATAGAGTATTTAATCATACAACAATTTTATTAGATTTTATGAAACTTCTTTTTGAAAGATTTTATTTTAATGACAATGAAATTTTTAAATTCCCTCGTTTTCACGATCAAAAAGTACAATCAAAATTCATATACTACTATGTTTGATTAACGATTTTAATGTTACTTCTTAATACTTTTAACTTATAAAAGGGATTGATAATTGATTTTTAACATCTTTTATAATATGTTTAGCAAATTCCGCTATTGGAGTGGAATCTGTTAAGTATATTATGGGAGCATGTCGTGCCTTATAAGTACTTAGAAGAATTGACTTTAAGATAAAGCGAATTTGAGGAATACTTTCTCAAGAACATAACACCTTTAAGTTTTGTTGCTAGTTTCCATTATTCTAACGAGTACGAAAAACTAAAGGATACTAGGAAATCAAGAAAACAATCTGAATATTAATTTTCATATCTTCTAAATTATTATTTTTAAGGATAAAAATCATAAAGATCCTTGAGTAGTTTTTAGATTCCACCTTTGTTGAGAGCAAGTCCACATTAATGGTATCAAAGACTTCGAGCTAATTAGGATTAGAATAATTCCTAGATTTTTTTGAAATTAAAAGTAAGAAGTCAATTTAGATAATAGATAAGTTTGTATGGACTTTTTAAAACTTTTTTTCGTAAATAAATAAAAAATAAAAATAAAAAATAAAAAAATTTTAATAGGGGAAAGAAAAAGAGGTTTGTTGAGAATAGAAAATATGATTGGTGATTTTGAATAAAGGCAAACAACATGATAGAAGAATAATTGGTGAATCATATTAGATTAAAAATTTATTTAGAAATTACATCATTTATGAAATTTAATTTTAAAACCATATTATTTATTTCTTTGATCCGAATTACAATAATGTATCAGATACATTAATGCCCTAGTTCCTCTAGTTGGCCAAATATAATAGAGAATCTAACAAGTTTTCTATATTTTCTTTTTCTATTTTCTGTAGCCACTTTTCTTATACTAGCATTCAGAAAATTTCTAACTATTACAAATTACATGCACGTGTTCATGGTTATAATTGGTGGTCTACAACTCGGAGGATTCATAACCGTGGATCTTTATGATTTGCTACAACTTGAAAAGAATTGAGAGATTGGAGTGGAAGAAACTTTATCTTTTTGTTTTCAATCAATCTCTTTGGGATTAAAAAATTTGTTTATTTTCTACTACTTTCTCTAATATGAAATTTCAACACAAACATCAAGTAATTTTCATATAGAATTTTGATTTGGTTCGCCTGGAAGCAAGTAAAATGTATGGAGAACAATTTGGAGAATATTTAAATATATTAGCCTTGCATAATAAAAAGAAGTATATATGAAATTGTTACGAAATGGACAAATAAATAAGAATATTATATAAAATATATTGGAATTTAAAAAAACATTATTTAATTAAAATATTATAATGTTCATTTAAAGTGAGAATATTGAAACAACATTATTTAACATAAAAACAATGATTTGGACGATGACGAAGGTGGTGGGATAAAAAAAATAACAATTAGAGGATACAGCTGTCCAAAATAAAATAATAACCAGGAGAACTGAAAATATCATTTCAAATTAATAACTTTTTAAAAATATTTTTTACACGTGCAAAACATGAACCTTCTCGGAAAGTTCTTCATGATTTTGGCAACAACATTTGTTTTGAATGTGAAACATAATTCTAGACAAATCAAAAAACAAGTGTGATTTGGGATGAAGGGATTCACATAAACAATTTGATATTTATTGGGACTGAATAAATTAACCACACGTTTGCAATCAGAAACAAATTGAAGGAAATTTGAAGAATATGATATAATTTTCAATCAGACAAAAACAATCCTATATCATGGAGAATGCTAACACCAGTAATCCTATTTACTTTTCTCACGTACTCATTCTTATTGATTTCGCTGTACTCAGGAAGCCCAATTTCCCCTCTTTTCTCCCACATCTTCTTGCCAAAACTCCTATGCGCGAAGTACGCCTCTGCTTCCACCAAAACTGCGTCATTTCCGTCCGATTCATCACCATCTAGTTTCGTCACCTGAATTGGGAGCCTCTCGTAGTGTCCAATTCCCACCCCCTCGAACTTGTCGAGCAAGGCAGCTCCCCGACTCGACACGGCATAAATCTCGCCCTTCACGCGGTGGCTGCTGCCGGGGAGATTGATGAGGTAAGGAATTCCGTAAGGTCCGATGACAAGAGGATATGATTGGTGGGTTATGTATGCTCCCTGATAGCAGGCGTCGTTTTGGCGGATTAGTTCGTCAATAAGATTGTAGTTAGGGAAATCTTGTTTGAGCGTACCATATGTGAAGATTAAAATTTGTTTGATTTGGTGGCCGGTGAGAGATGTGGAATCAGCCATGTATACCGACAAGAAACTAAAGTATGAGTGAATGGTTTATTTAGGGGAAAAGAGAAATAGACCTGTCAAGCTTTTCTCTTATTCAAAATCATAAAATTTTCGTAATAGAAAGAAATAGAAGGCATCTTTCCTTCTTGAGTTTTCAAGTTCTAAATTTAGTTTTGATTGAATTCACGGTTGACTCTTTGATGAGTACAAATAGATTAAGGATTAGAAACTAAAACAGGTTGGATAATATAACTGAAATTTAAGAAAATAGGAAGAGTCAAGATAATCTTAATCTACCATATAATCAGAGTTTTCATAAATTAAAATTAATTAAAAAATCAAAATTAATGATTAATTAATTTGATGGTTTAAATTTTTATTTTTATTTTTCATTAATTGTATTTTTTGATTTAAGTTATGGATTTAGATCAAAAAAGTTCATCAGCTTTGTTAATATATCTTTTATATGTTTAGTAGATAAATATTTTATATGTTTAGAAATGAAATTCGGTTTTAGTCCAACGGTTAAGCCACTTAAGTAATATTAGAAAGGAGCTCGCACAGACGTAAGCCCTTGGGTAAGGGAATCACCTTTTTGGAATCAAGTAATATGAGAAAGGAGTTCAATTCTCTAAGGCTACAACCTTAGCTTTCTTTCCTTTTTTTCGTTTTTATCCCTATTTTATCTTCCCCTTTTTTTCTTTATTTTATTTTGTTTTGTTTTATACTTTTTTATATTTTTAATTTATAAAATTAATATAATAATAACCTTCAAATTAAAGTTTCTTTCAATTATATTTTCCTATTTTATTTATTAGTGAGTGTTTTTAATATTTTTAAAGTATTTTAATTTTATAATATATTAAATTTAAAATATGTTAAATATTTTTAAAATAATAATTAAAAATAAAAAACCAATTAATCAAACCATCAAACCATTTTTATGGTTAATCGATGTACAATTAATCATTAATAATAATTTAGATTTAGGTTTGATATTTAAAAAAATTGAAATTAATGAATTGATTTTTAAAAAAAATTAATGGATTGATTAATGAACAAGTTAACCAATCCAATGACAGCGTTACCTACAATTAAAAAAGATAAGTAAAATGGAAAAATAATTTTATTATCACCTTCAATATAATCATTTACTTGATTTTTAAAAATTTAAGATAACATACATATTTTATTTTAAATGAATAATATGACATAGGTTAGTGTAAAGCATATAATAATATTATATGTTTTTTGTTATAATATTTAATTAAAGATTATTGTGATCATGATGAATAATGTGACGGTGATAAAATTTCACTTCTAAATTTTTTTCAGGTCTTTTTTACTATTATGATCATGATAATTGATATAATTATAATAAAATTTTTAAAATTGCTACCTAAATAAAATTAAATGAAATCAAAATAATTTATTCTAAACCAAAATATCATAAAAACTTAATTATATATAATAACTTCCCACAATCATAAATTATTTGAATTGTTTCCATGCAAATTGCCAACAGATATAGTTTTCTCTTTTTTAACTTTGAATCAGAATTTTATATTCATATTAAATATATAGTGGACATGTGAGAAATGGAGAAGAATTTTGTATTAATCTTTTCTTGTATGTATTACACTCAACATTATACCATTATATACAGCTTATATCAACAAACTTTGGTTATGCAAATAACCACTTGAATGATGTGACCTAACAAACTTAAAAAACAAAAAAGAAAACTAAAACAGAAAATTTCTACACGACACCGTTTAAACAAAACTAAAAACAATGCTAAAACGGTGTCATTTTGTACACCTACAATGTTGCCTTACATTTGCATCTGTATCTGTCAAACAGTTCCAACTCCGTACACATGCCACATCCTTTCTTCCCTTCTCTGCATGTCCTTTTAACACACTGCCTGTCACATCCTCAATCAAGCACTCACTTTGCATTCATGAATTGATTGAAATGCCTTGATTTATATGTTATAAGTGTGATATTGACATGAAATTATGCTAATGATGGATATTATATGATATGATAAGGGTTTCATGCTTTGTAGTTGAAATGAAAATTTTTAATGAAACTCCTAAACAGAACCACTGAACGATGGTTAATTGATGATTTTGATATTAAGAACCCTTGATATGATTAATTAAGTATGCTTAAGATGATTATTTTAACTTAAGTTAAATAATATAGGAAAGATAGTATAATAAATTTGGAATTAATTATGTGTCATAATTGAGCAATGATGACATAAGCATGATATGTAATGATGACGTAAGCATAAGGTGTATAGGTATAATTAAGGTTCTAATGTATTAGAGAATGAGTAATTATATATTAATAATGTAATAGTAAAAGTATATTCTAATATGAAAAGATTAGAAAAGTATAATTAGAATTGTTATTAATGATGTAATGATGATATCATAAATAAGTGATAAATAGATTAATGTTATGTAAATAGATAAATAGATGAATATATGATCAAACATAGAATAAGTTAAAGTAGATTTGAATATATATATTTAATTAGAAGTAGGATGGGAAATTGTGTTAGTGGTGTAGGAAATTGTGTTAGTGGATGGAAAGAGAAATTAAAATATTGGTATTTTGGAGTTAGTGGAAAAAGATTGGGGGTTTTTAATATAAAATAAGGTGTATGGGAGTATATATTAGATATTAAAATACATATATTAAAGATTGGATTGATGGATTTAAATTAAATACATATATATATATACATATATGTTAGTATAATGGGTTATATTTTAGTATGATGGGGGTATTTTAGTCAATTTAAGAATGCCCTACACCTTATCACTCCATTATTTCGTATGCTTCCTTTCCAAATCACTCATTTTAGTATCTAATCTCCTTATGATCGAAACTTATCCTATTTCCACCATTCATTCACTCCACTTTCCTTTCTTTGTTCTTGCATTTCTTCATTTGCTTCCATAGAAAACTGAAACTACTTCTTAATCTTAATGTTTTCTTTCCAACTTTCATATATTCTACAAGATCCATATGTTTAGCTTAAGATTATGTCAAAGTAGTTCCATTTTCTTGTTATTCAAGTGGTGACCGAATGCTTTCAAGTTTCAAGCTTTAAAACCAAAGACAATTCCTTAAAGAAACCAAAGTTTACAAGCTTTTTCTTCTTCCTTTGGCTTTGATTTTTAAGATCCAACAACATCTTTGAGTATACATCAAGGTTTGGTCAAAATATTTTTTATTTTTCTTCATTTATTGGATGACTGAAACTCCTTTCCATTGGATCTTCAAGTTATGGTTGAAACCATAAAGATCCATGAGTTTTAGATTAAAACTGCTACCTTCTCTTGTTGATTAACTTTGTTTTGTACTTGATATAACTTTCTAAGGTACATGCATGTTAATATAAGTTGGGCAGCAACCTAAAGGAAGTCAAAGAGGTTGAAGTTCATGCAAATTCGTAGCAAAATCAAAGGAATATCAAGTTTAAGTTGAGATTTTGTTGTTTGGCTAAAGGTGAGCCTTAGCGAGTATGATTTGGTGGTATATCCATTAGATTTATGAATTTTATGAGTAGTTTGAGTTTTGGACAAAAATTTTCAAGTTATTTGGTTAGTTTTAGTTGATGATTTGATGGTTAGATTGATTAAAATTGTAAAAAGCATGAAATAAAGTATTAGTGGTTGTGTGTGTGTGTGATGTGTTTTTCCTCTTTGGCTGAATCATTTGGAGCTTAATTACTAAATAATGGTAATTTTAAAACATGTTTTAAAGAGATTTAATAAAAACAAAAGGTAAATAATTAAGAAGATGATAAAAAAACTAAGTGTTAAGATAAGCAAATTTGATGATTTAAGGCTAAATCTACATTTTAAGTATTTATGAATTAAAAATTATGGAGAATTATTTCTGTTAAGTTTGATTTAATTATTTAGCTTAAGAATTAAAGTGAAATGGAAGTCTTATAATGTAAGAAGATTAGTATAAAGTTAGATTAATGAAAATGGACTTAAGATATGATTTTTTTAATGATTAATGGATGTATAAAGAAGCAGACAGCCATGAAGTTTAAATGGACTTAAATGAGTATTAAAATAAGTATAATAAATGTATTTGGAAGGTTTAATGAGGCCATAAATAAATGGTGTACATTGGTTTTATAAAAGTCAAAGTATGTTGATTAAATTGGAAGATATATTGAAGTATGACATAAATTTTGTTATGGAGTTTGTGATAAATTATATTTGAGAATTAAAAAGATTATTAAGTATGATAAATGTTAATAAGGAGTTTATTGAGTTGAATTATTAGTGGTATGTTATGGTTATTTAAGAATTTAATCTACTCATAGAAATGAAGCTTTGAAAAAAGAAGTATAATAAAATGAATTTTATCTGAGATTTATACTAAGGACTTAAATAATAATTAAAGTAAGTATATTAAATGTTATTAAGAGATTTAATATATGAATGAAATATTATGATATAATATGGTGGACAAAATTAAAGATAATCCTGGAGTACAGAATACATAAATATACGATTTATAAGGTGAAGTGTAAACTAATTGATTATGTTTAAGTCTTGGATAATGAATATGTTAAGGCTTGTAGTATAAGAAGGATGACAGTAAAGAAATTGATATTACAATAAAAAATATTTTGAATTATAAGATTAAATTGTTATATGAAATAGTAAGATAAGAATATATGATGTGTTGTTGAAAAGTAACTATATAAATGATAAGCAGACTGATGTTTATGCAAACTGGATGTGTGATTAAGTATATTTAAGACATTAGAATATTTAAATAAGTTACTGATTAATTATATAATGTATTAAGGACAATGTTTCTCAAGTAAAGAATAAATAGTAAGATTGTAAGTCTCAGATAAGTAATATTATGAAACAATAATAACAGAGTTTAAAATATCATTGGATTAAGACGGGTAACAAAATTTAGTTATGAAAAAGGGTTACTGAGAAGTTTTATAAGTTTAAATACTGATTAAATAATTATAGATATTAACTGCTTTAATACTTTGTATTTGATAGTAATTATTCTTAGTAGAATATAGGCATGATTAATATTTGGAATTTGATTAAGATATAATATTAAATTATCAGTAATAAGATGATAACAGTTTAGTGGTTTAATAGTAACACGTTAGCTGTTAACTGTTGAGATATTAAATGATTAATAAACATTAGTATAAAAGGGGTGAGATAATCAAACAGTATATGATGATAAAATATTACTAATTATGATAACTGTTTAATAATAGATATTATAATATCACTGTTTAATCAAAATTAGTTATGAAATTAAATCAAGAATAAAATAAGAACATAATTACATAAGATGTTACTGTTTGGACTAAATAACAGAAATGTTTTATGATGGGGATTTAATAAGGACTTTAATAAATTTAAATGGTTATAAGACTATGATTAGATAAACTAATTGATGTTATGAAGAGGTTATATGATATGTTAATGAAGGTTAAATAAGTACAATTTTTAGTGGTATTATATTATTATTAAGTAGATATTAAATATGTTAAAATTGAAATTATATGATAATTAATTTGGATAAATGAAATAGTAGATACAATTATAAATATTTATGTGATTTCATAAATAATGTTATGATGTGATGAATGATTATTACTGATATGTGATTGGTTAATACAGTGGTATATAATTAAAAAAAATGATTAATGATGAAATGAAATATATTATTAAAAGATGAATATTGAATTGTGAATTA
>CANYBF011669636.1:0-10998 GCA_948192965.1 Dalechampia spathulata | reverse complement strand
GAACGGCGCACTGTTATTTCATATACAGGTAAACACAAATTAGAATTATAAAAAAAAAAAAAAGTTCATAGAAATCCCTTGTAGAGTAATTAGTGGTTTCCATGTATTGGAGATCATTAATTATTTTACGGGAGCATGTTACGGTAAGGCGTGACACTTTTAATGGAAGCAACATGCATATATTCAACCTCAACTTAAAGATCCAACACTAAATTAGCTTAAAACTTGAAACCCAAGCAAAAAGAAGAGGAGAGCTTGCGGTTTTTGCTTGCTTGAAGAAGGTATACATGCGCACTTTAGGAAAAACAAGAGGAAGTGGACAGATTCACTTCTAATCTAAAACTTAACTTGAAGAACTTGTTATTTTCATGAAGTGTTTAAGCAAAGGTGAATAATAGATTAAGGTAGTTTCGGCTTCTTTGAGAAAGATGGAAGAAAACTAAAGGAAAGAGAGAAAAGATGAGGATGAGAAAGAGATAAGCTTTAGAAATAATAAGATAAGAAAAGAGTGGAGAGCATTTACATGTTAAGTTCCAGCTAAATGAGGGCAAAAGCAAATAATTAAATGAAATTAGGTTCAAATGAGGGAAAATTTTGGATGGAATAAGTTTCACTTGGAGAAATTGCCAAATTAGTCCCTAAACATCTCAAACACTACCTTTTAGCCCCCATACTTATTATTCTTGTATTCCTTTTTAAATTCCACCAATAATAACCTTAAATTTTGTATTAATCAATTAATTTACACTCTAATACATTATTTTTTTTATTACAAATACTATCCATCAATTCTCCAAACCAATTAAATTAATATTCCTATACTCTCTCCATCCACTAACACTATTTCTTATACTACTTTTCCAATTACCTATACACTTTTACAAATACCAATCCCACTTCCATCTAATTATTCTATTTAAAATATATTCTAAATTATTCTATTTCCATTCATATTTATCTATTTATTATCTTCCATAACATTAGTTTCCTATTTTCTCAATTATGACATCATCTTGGCCATTTATGACATCATAATGAAAAAATACTAATTATACATTTCTAATATTTAAAATTTTTATTATAAAGTCTTAATAAGACATTATTAATTCATAATTGCTTATTTTTTAAGAAAATTTAATTTAATTTAATTCGCTTACATCATGCTTACATCATCATCACTTAATTATGACATCATAAATAATTTTTATTTTAACTTTTCCAAAATTTGTATATATCTTCCTTATGTTAATACAAGCATATTGGGATTACTTAATTAATCATATTGAATGTTTTCAACCTCAAAAACTATAATTAATCATCATTGAGAGGTCGTTTCAGTGGTTTGCATCAAATTTTTTAATTTCAATCTTTAGAGCTATAACTCTAATCTTATCATATTCTTATCATCATAATGATAATTTCACATCATTTTCATATTAATAACATATAAAACATAACATTTCAAGTAATTTCAAATCATCTTCATCAACGATTGATTGATGAAGATAGCAATGAATTAATAGAGGAAAAATGGAATGACATGGGCGGTGCATTCCCTCTTCACTTAATTGCCATCCTATCTATTTCCTTCATGTCCACTTCTATTCAATAACTCATGAAAACAAACTGTCCAACAAAATATTTTGAAGAATTTTATGATAACAATAATTTTCAAAATTTAATACAATGCTTAATGCAATATAAAATGCAATTAAAAAACTATTATTTTTAAGAAAAACATTATCTTGGTCATTTTTACTAATATTTTATTCAAAACCTTTTTAATTTATCCAATAATCCTTCAAGGAAAATATAATTTGTTTAAATAATTTAGTTTGAATTCAATTTTCATCTAATGTAGTTTTTTTTAAAAAATTTAAAATCACATAAAATAAATAATGATATTTAAATATAAATATTTAATCAAAATATAGAACTTACATTATAACGCTTAGAATTTGTGACGAATATTAATTAATTATATTAAAATTTTCCGAAAAATTTTAGGGGTCATTTTTAGTCCCTTCAACTTGACTTCCATGGGTGACCCACTCAGCCACATTTGTTTGTTTATTATGAAGCATCGATTTCTTAATGAGAATTTTCAATAAGATTTCTCCATATTTCCCATCTTCTCTTCGCTTCAAACACAAGAAACTACCTAACACTTCATTGAGATTAAACTTGCACAACTAGACATTCCAAGATTGTTACTTTTACCATTAATAGGGGAAGCAACATTTGGAACAACCATATCTGATAATTATAATTATAATTATAATTACTAGTTGATTCCTCATCCAGTCTTTCCTTGAACCATCCAAAATGGCATACCATTTTCAATTGCATGGAACAACCGACAGTATCCCTGCGCTCAATCACTCATTACCTGCTCAATACAAATGTTTTGTTTGTTAGTATTGCAGAAGAATCGGCCTTCTTTCAAAATGTCCCCATCAGCCTGCTGCATTAACTAAATTTATGTCACTGTATTCTAATGCAATTAGCTTGATGAGGAGAATACAATCAAATGAAACCACCACCTTGATATTGTCTTGGACAATTACACAAGGAATGTATTAAAAAGCCAAAAACACATATGAGCATTTCGCTAATTATTGCAATACACTCAACAAGCTTTTTGCAGAGTTAAAAAGGCGAAGGCATCATAGATGAAAATGCTACCGCACTTTAATCATAAGACAGAATAGTGTTTGGTTTTGGTTCAAATGAATTTCAAGTAAATGTCTTTAGTTTAAATTAATTTTAGAAGTGTTGTTCATTTTCATTTGCAAATGAAATGAATTTCCTGAGAGAATTAAACCAAACAAAGCCTAAAAGCATGGCAAAAAGAATTCCCTATTAATAATATTTCCTCTCCCATTTTAGCCATGGCTAAAAGAAAAAAGAAAAGGATCCTTGGTCTATCTAAGAAGCTTGAAATTTCTGCTTCCTGTCATCACTCGCTGACATGAAATTAGACCAAGATATATGCATGTAGATAGCAGAGACTTTAGATATGCAATGGATCAGAGTATTGTCTAATACTCCTATGGTACGAAACTATCCAAGTTTCCATCAACAAAAACAGCAAATGATAACTTCTCTCCAGGTACTCGAATCTGCCCCACTCCGAGCTAAACAGGCAAAATTCACCGCAATATAAATCGTCCCCAGAATTGGACCTATCCAATCTGCCCCACTCCCAACAAAACTGGCAGGACAGGTAAAAGGGCAGCCATTTTTCCTGCACTGATCAGGAAAAAACCTGCCGCATACCCAACCGACCATCTCCCCTAATAAAAATGGTAATAGATCTAAGCGCAGAAATTCCATTAATCATGTTGATTAATATTGGCTATTATCATGCAATACTTTCATCGCTTCAATCAAGTGAAAGAAAATAGGAAATCATTGGGTGGCAAAGGCTGTACCTTGAAGCAGTCTTTGACTGGCAGAAGCTGGATAGGCAGCAGGTGGACCAACTATTGGTGAAGTGGAGTCTCTACTTCTTTCACAAGAAGGTACCTTCGAAATGCATGGGAACAGATTTTTCTCATCGAAGCCTTGATCATAGAGGAAGCCTTTAAAGAGATGGCCACTTATGTTCACCATAGCCTGATATCCAACCTCAGTTTCCTCACCATTAATGGCTGTTACTCTAATGCACCTGAAAACTGCTGGTGCGCGAACTTGGCTTGGCAAAGACTGCTTGAAGCTTGCATCTGTATATAATTCAATAAAGGTTTGTTTCAACTTTTAATGTCTGAATTCCATTTTCTCCAACAATTCTCTTTTGGAGAAGAGACCAACGCAGAGGGAAACAGAATCAACGTGGCATCAATAGCTCACTCAGTAAACCAACACTGTTGATCACTTCCAACAATTTCTCAATTTGAAGCCAAATCCGAGTAATTTCCAATTCATACATGCATGAGGAGTACACAAATAAGATTCAATCGTGCACCTTTAACTCGACCAAAGACTAAATCTTGCATCTTTGACTCAAGAAAGCTCAATCCATCATAATAGATAAGCACATCAAAGAGGAAAAAAGGAAGGAAAAGAGAAGAAAAGAAAATACCTTGGTAACTAGAGCCAGTGTCAAAACTGAAAGACGCAGCAACATTGTTATTAGAGGTGCTAAAACTATTGGATGTAGTGGGTGCATTCTCTCTTGGCCTTTTAGCTCCGCCACCACCACCAGAAGAAGACCCAGAAGATCCGCCACCGCCAACGCCAGGACCACCTTGTCTTTCCCGTCTCCTGGTAGCAGGGACCCACGTGCTCTTCACATGAGTAGAACAATCAAACCCTCTACTCTTGCAACAAGTCCTGCACCTTCTAAACTCGCATTCTTTTTTAGCTCGATTTCCACAATCTCTACAAACTCTAGAAGAGCTATTGCTATTGTCGTTCCCACTGTTATTGTTATTGTTATTATTATTATCCTCATGATGAACGATATTTAAAGCATCCCTTGATTCTTCTTGTTGTTGCTGCTGAAATCTCTTTAGAACGGTCCAAGAATCTTGATTGTTAGAAATGTTACACTGGTCACTGATATGGGATATTTGATGTTGGTGAAAAGAAGAGGAAGACGAAGCATGTGGCGGAGCAATGAGAAGTATGTTGTGAAGGCCTAGCATGTTTGCGTGGTTATGTGGGAATAAGGTGGTTCCGGTTGTTATTGGCTGTGGGGGTAGCGGCGGTGGCGGCCATGTTTTGGTAAGATAAGTACCAGTAGGGGTTGCCACGGTTGGTAGATTACGATCGAAGAAAACTAGTGTATAGAATTATATGTAACGCATATAAGTTAGAAGTGATGAAGAGATACGAACAACCAATAAAGATGCTAAAATAAAACTGCTTCAACTAGCCGAGGAATAACGAAGGAAAAGGTTATGGTTTGGTCCCTGACTATAATTTTTGATCCCTATTTCTTTAGTTCCCATAATTCAGTCCTAAAATGTTTTATTTATTAATTATTCTAATAAATTATTTTTATTTTTATTTTTATCAAATGATGTGAAATTACTGGTGGAAATCCAGGCTGACAGGTCTAGAATGTCATGGGTTAAGCGTGGATACCAACAGTATAAATAATTAATCCAGTTAAACGTTTAAATATAAATTAATATAATTATGATATGAAATTAGATTAGGTACATTTTAATTGATCTGTGGAAAATATTTCCAACTTGTCAAAGGGTCAATGGTTAGTAAGATTTTTCATGATTCGATTAATGGTTAAACCAGTTATCCAATTTAATCGAAATAATACATATTAGAATACCATGATTAGATTTTAAAATATATTTAATTTTTTTTGACTAATTAGACGTTAACTTTATATACATTATAAATAAATAATGATATTATGTTGTGTTATGAGTTCAATAACAATATGTTAATGCATCTAAAGTTGTCATATCTATATGAAATTAGGTGAATGTGGTGCTCATAAGCTGATGTTTATTCACGTAATTGAAATTATTGCTTTTCTAATTACTTAATTAACTATAATATATATCACCGGTGTTAAAAAATATGTTGATATATTAGTGATAGAATTAAGTAAAAGTTATGATAATTGTATAATATTAGGTCCATTTTTGAGAATGAAAAGTTAATGGTTCATAGAGTATAAAATTTCAAATTAAAATGATAATATAAAAAAGTAACACATCGACAGAGATGCTAATAAAATGCAATGAAGAAAGAGGAGCCAATTCAAGTTGCACTCTTTGGTGATTATTGCATGTAAATTTTAAGATTTCATCATGGACATACTCAAAATTTGATTAATTAATTTAATAATCATACCAATTACAATCATTACTCTCCCAATAGCTTCTCACCAGTATATATTCTGAATCCGAAATTAATGATTTCAAACTATGAATTTTGAAAAATGGGAACATGTTCTCAAAAAAATCTGTCTTTTTTGAAGAATATTTATAAAAATGTTGTTTACTTTTAATATTTGTTTATTGTATAACAATTATTATTTTATAAAAATATTAAAATTATATAATATTATTATAAAATATAAAATAAAATCTATTAGTTTTATGATTATGCGATAAAATTATCATTTTCTAAAGTTATGGATAAATTTTATGATTTTGAAGTTTGAATAATAAACATCAAAGTGAATTGGAAGGCTATTATACTATTAGATGATGGAGTGAAAATTATGGGGCAAGGGAATGGGGAAAACAGTAGTAGTAAGCAACAAACAAAATAATGAAATAAACGGATGGGTGTCATAATTTCAAAGGAAAATGGGTATGGATGGAAGGGAGAGGGATCGAGCAACATTTCTCATAAGTATCTTTCTGTTCCTGTGAAATTTGTGTAGGACGTTATTTACATGTATTAACATAAAATTAAGAAAACATCATTAATTTAGCATATACAATAATTATCATGAATAAAAATTATAATAAAATATGATGATTGATGATTGATTATAAAGGAAAAAATCTACAAAAAAAAGCAAGCATTGGTTGAGTTTATCGTAATAATCTCACTAATAGTATTGGGAACATTGTTATAAATAATAAGATGAATTGCACTCACACGGCGGGGGTGGGTTAGGTATGCGCCACTAATACTTGCTACTGTATACCTTCTTTATAGACTAGGCTTTGGACCACCCTATTCCCCTACGCTCTATTTAGTCCCTTTCTTGTTGTTTTTGTTGCCTAGGTAACAGCCTACCCTACCTATCCTACGTCCCATTTCTTTTTTTCTGGTGATGTTGCTTTTTAATTGTTTTAATATTATAAATTATACAAACTAAATATACTTTTTTAAAATTAATTTATTTGTATTTTTGTTATTTTTTTAAAGGTAAAAAGGGATAAGTAAATGAATAGTTGTCGTTTTCTGATGTCAACAATCAGGCATGACAAACAAACAGCACTTTCAAGGTATATAATGTTCTCTTCTACAACAGGACTGAATTTTCATTCCTCTTCTTTTATTTTTGTTATTTTCCTCAATTTCACATTAAATAATGCTTCATATTTATTTTCAAATTAAATAAATAAAACTAATAATTACAGTTTAATCGAGTATGGAAAAAGGCATTTACTTTGCTGTTAAATGAGATTATACTAAGAATTGAGAAAGGGTAGGGAATTTGGTATTTGTGAAATGGGAAATCAGAGAGGTTAGGCTGAGCTGTGCTTCATAATAATATCCCTCTCATCTCCATTTTCTTTTGCTTATTGTCGATTCCCGCCCCAACTATTCTTCCCATACATAATCTTGTTTATTTACGTGATTAAAGGCACGCGATTAACATCATTCATCATTGAACCGCACTCATTCATTATTATTATTATGGCGGTGGTTTTAGTTTCTTGAGCACCGTTGTTCAACACCATAAATAATTATGGGGCCGACGAATTGGTGGATCTCCAATAGTACCAAATTTAATTTCTCTAATTAAATGATTTGTGCATGTATCCCCTCCAATGAGAATATTGATGATGTGCTGCTTCCCAAAGCTAAACTTCAACTCTTAATGCTGGATA
Source organism: Dalechampia spathulata (assembly GCA_948192965.1). Lineage (NCBI taxonomy): Eukaryota > Viridiplantae > Streptophyta > Magnoliopsida > Malpighiales > Euphorbiaceae > Dalechampia > Dalechampia spathulata. The sequence goes on along the minus strand of CANYBF011669636.1, from coordinate 3,451 downwards.
TACTCAAATTACTATCTACTTCAATAAATCACAAGTCGATATCATGAACCTGATAAAGGGTAGAACCAGTTCCAAGCCGACTCTGACCTTGTTCACTTCATGACAGACTCCATTTCAAAACATAGTAATGCTTTTTACAAGTTTTATGTTCATTTCCTATCTTTACAAAGGCAGCGCATGGATACAAGAGCCTTTATTCATTCAAAACAACACCATAATTGAGATATGTCAAGTCACATCCTAAAGAGCAAAACAAAAAAGAAACAAAAATGTCAAGTTACGGCCAGTACACCTGAAAAATGCAAAGAGCAAACGCTAGTTTGGTAAGCGTATATATATTTGATAAAAACAATTATGTAGCTTATACAACAATGAATTTCATAGACACGCTTACCGAAAACAAGATTAAGTCGTTGTAGCTAAATAGTCTAATGTGCTACACAAGAAAGTTTGAAACTATTCCGCCATTGAAGGAGTTGGTGAGCTCCATCTGTTCATGACTCCATGGAAATGCCTGAAATTTTTTGCTTTTGTTGTCACTTCACTCTACATATTCTTAATAAAAGTATAACACCCACAAAGTATAGATGGAGAAAGCTTGTTTGTTAGATCCATACGCTTTTCAAGTTTTGTGGCATGCTGCTTACTTATGCTTCTTCAAGTATAACATTCATTCTTGCCTTTTAATTGCTTTACCGTGCCTTTTGTAGCCGGTTATTGATTCAGCCGAGGAATTTCATCTTAAATGTCCTTTGGTACTATGTCATTATCACTATCATTATGTAGGATTCAACACAATAACTAAAATTTATTTAGAAAAAATTAATTTTACTTTTTTAGATCAAATTCATATTGATATTTTATAATTTTAATGAATATCTTATATTTTTTAAAATAATTATAAGTAATATTTTTTATATAATTTTATTGTAGAAATTAGTTGTTATAATTTAAAATTATTACTATTAAATTATTAAATTAAATTAAATTAATTGTAATAAATTTAGATTATGTAATAAAATTTTATTTTTTTAAATTTTAATTTTTTAACACTAATCATTTAAATGTTTATTTTTATATAAAATTTGATAATAATAATTAATTTTAACAAGTTAAATTTTAGATAATAAAAATAATTCATATTTATATTTGATTTTAAAGAAAATTTTTAGATAAAATTTAATTATTATAAATTAAAATTGTTACTATTAAAATTAGTTTTAATAAATTTAGAAGAATGATAAAACTATTATTTTATTTGTTTCTCTTCCCTCTTATAATATCAATTAAAAATTCAAGAATGGTATGTTCAATTAATTTATTCCACTTGATTTTCATAATATAAGTTTGAAAATGTAAAATTAATTTTAATAAATTTAAAATTATTACTATTAGATAATTTACTTTGTTTAATTTTTATAATTTTTACAATGTAAATTTTAAAAAGTTAAATTATATGTTAATAATGTGAGATATTTTGTAAATTTAATAAATATCTCATATTTTTAAAAATAATTATAAGTGATATTTTTATTTATGTGATTTTATTATAAAAATTAGTTGTTATAAATTAAAATTATTACTTTTAGATAATTAGAATAAAATAAAATTAATTTTAACAAATTTAAATTTTAAAATAAAATTTTATTTTCTCCAAACTAATCATTTATATGTTATTTTTTTATATAAAATTAGATAATGAAAATTAATTTTAAAAAATTAAACTATTAGGCAATAAAAATTATTTGTATTTATATATGATTTTAAATAAAATTCTTAGATAAAAATTAATTTTTATAAATTAAAACTATTACTATTAGATAATTAAATAAAATATAATTAATTTTATAAATTAAAAATAATATTTTATTTTATTTTATATGAAATTAGATAAAAAATTAGTTTTACATTTTAAAAATATTATTATTTTGCATAAAATTAGATAAACATTAATTTTTATAAATTAATATTATCATTAATTAGTTTTTTAGATTTATTTTGGATACATAAAAATTATTATTTATATTTGACTTTAAATAGAATTATTTTAAATAAAAATTAATTTTTATATACAATTAGATTAAAAAATAATTTTAACAAAAATTGAAGGAGATGTTCTTTCATTATTTAGCTAGAACCTTAAGTTATGATGGTTATTATTTTACTATTTTGTATTTCAAGTTATATAAGTTTATCAATGGTGATTAGGAGTGAATTTTAAATGATAGAAAAGCATTTCATGCATGTTTTTAGCCTTTCATCATGTGTAATTATTTAAAGCAACAAGTAAATTATCATCTCTAAAGGCATAGTATATTGTTGCTATTTTTTTAGCTTATTCACTAAAAAAACAATTTAGCGATGGACATTGTTATCATTAAATCCATCATGAACAGGCTTAGTGACAATATTGTGGCAAAAAATAAACCATCACTATTTCAATTATTGCTAAAATGGGGTGACAAAATGGCAATGGAGTAGTGATGAATTAGAGATAAAATAAATTTTGTCATTATTTCGAGACAGAATAGTGACAAAAGATTATTCATCACTATTTCAAGATGGAATTGAGATGGAAATATTCCATCACTAAACAGTGATGGAATAGCGATGACGTGTTCCATTTCCATCCTTCACTAAATAGCGACACAAATATGCTGATCAAATGTCAAATTGCATATTTTTCATATGTAAAATGGTTTATTTTATGTATAGAATTTAACTAGAATAGTTGACTTGGTCTTGTTTTTGTATTTTATAGGTAAAAATAATGAAAAAGTAAAAAGATAGTTAAAATGACATTTTTACCTCAATTTTTATCAAAAGGCAAGAATCATGTTCTTATGGTCATAGCTTGCGGGCATAAGAAGAACAAAAATCCATAATGTTTGACAACTGAAGCTGTTAAAGTTTAAATTTTATAATTCAACTAGAGATCATGTTAGAAGGTAAACAGAAGATAGGATTATTATCTTAATTATTAGTTATTTATTTTAATTAACTTTTTTCATTTCTATAAATAGGAGGCTTTGTTCCCATTATAGGAGATTCATGTTGTGCACTCTCCCTCTATCTCTTTATATTCTCTTTTATCATATTTTGAATATTGCATGCAATTCCCTTTCGTACTACGTCCCTCTAGGTATCGGTACTCAACTCCCGTAGGAGGCCATTTATCAATATAACTGTAGGGTTCTATGAACCTCATCTCCCCTAGGAGAGCCATTGGATCTGTATGATTCTTTAAAGGAATCCATTAACTATATGACCTAGTATGTTTCTTTTTCTGTAACATCTCTTTTCCTTTCTCTTTCCACCTTATAACTTCTCTGTCATGTCATGATAATCTTTGCATGCTTGAATGTATGGATGTTTCATGACATGATGCATAAATGATGCATTTATGATCACATTATACCATTCATAACATAAACTCATTCTTTGTTATCCT
>CANYBF011669626.1:0-24487 GCA_948192965.1 Dalechampia spathulata | reverse complement strand
TCTCTTTTCTCCTCATTTCTCCCTTTCCAAATGTGTATACTCATACCTCAAGACAATCCATTCATTTCAATCATTCATTAAGGCAAGACATTCATTAAAATCATTCAATAAGGTAATCCATTCATTAAAATCATTCAATAAGGCAAGCCATTCATTAAAATCATTCAATAAGGCCTTCAACTTAAGAGCAAAAGATATGCAAGGAAAAAGGCTACACCAAAACATAAATTCATGTTATCATCAAAGACCTTCCCTCACTATGGAAGCCTTTAACCTAAGAAAATGACCTCAAAATTAAGTTATTTATAAACCATTGGAAACTAGACTCAAAGAGCTTTCCAACGGTATATTACAGGTTGAAACACTCATCCGATAAGACCCTCAAAAGTTGTTTCCAAAATGACCTATCGAATGCAGAAAGTTGCTGTCACGATCGTGACTTTCAATGTCACGATCGTGACCGCAAGCAGAAATTTACAAAACCTTCTGTCACGATCGTGACTTCCAATGTCACGATCGTGACCGAGAGTTTCACAGGTCACAGATACTCGATCCAACACTCACGATCATGACTTTCAAGGTCACGATCGTGACCGAGAGTTTCACAAGTCGTAAAACTCAATCAAAACACCTCCAAACACCTTCAAACGATTTCTCAACATCCTAATTCATTACCGAACTTAAAACATCATTCAAACACTTCCAAAACTTACTCAAAACATCAATTTAATCATGTAAATCCATCAAGCAATCCATACACATGATTTAAACATCATCAAGTAATCAATACCATTAACACAAACATAACACAACATAGCACAAACCTCAAGTCACAAGCAACATCTCTCAAGCTCCTAGCTTCAACTACTTCACTTCTAACTTCTATCTTGCTTCCATCCAAGATTGGTAGCTCTTAGAATAAAGAGAAGAGAGAATTGAGAGAGTTGAGAGAGTTTAGAATGTGTTTTGGTAAAAAGTGTATGGAGGAAGCTTGTTTATAAGGATGGCCAAAAAGTCAAAGAGGCAAAAGCCACATTTACCCCCAAGCCTCCTACCCCTCTACCAAGCATCAATACATGTACACATACACATAGACACGTATATACATACACATACACCTATACATACATGTATACACACATGCATACATACATACACATTCACATACATATACACATACGCATACATCTATACGCACGTACATCCATGCATACACATATTTATACACGTATACGTACATGTAGGCATACAAACTCCTAGGGTCCTAGACGAGGGCGTAACATTCCTGCTGAGGGAAAGCAGCCCAAATTTCTTCAGAGACTGGGTTCGGCATTTCGATTTTATTCGTATTCCGTATTATCATATTCACTTTATCCGGTTTTAATAAAAGCGCAAATCACACACAATTAGGTTGAAGTTCACTTAAGTCCAATTTCTTGGCATAGGGAAGCAAGAGACACATAGCATAGATGAAAGCAGTAAAAGCAGAAATAAAGCAAAAAATAAAGGCAATTCGGGTATTTAATACAACCCGACCAAATGAATGAAATAAAAGCAACAACAGAATAAGTCTTCAAGCGTTCCAGAATCATCTCGTCGGAATCCACCGAATTAGGCCTCGAATGAGTCCCGGGTCCGTACTCCAGTCCACAAATCCAAACCCCCCGGTTTGCCCCTGCAAAACAACTCTCCGCGAGAACAACGTAAAACAGAACAAAATAACAAAACACTACGATGCAAGATGACATGACATGAAAACACAACATCAATATACAACTCATAACATAAGCACGCAAGCAATACTAACATTCGATCAGAACATTATACCATGCAAGTAATACTAACACTCAATCATGCAAGCTAAACATATAACAATCATAGCATTATACTAAACATACCATGCAAACAACATAACAACACATCATATGCATAACATGACACTATAGCACATCAACATGATAACATATTAAGCACATGAACACAAACACCAAACATAACATGCTACAACATAATATCATGACATACCATATCATAACATGTGAACATACTAAACAATATTAAACATGTTAGCATCTTAACATGAATACCATCCTACATGCATACTATGACAAATATATACTAAACACACTAATATATCATGCATACTAATTACATATCATAACATGCATACACCCATTATTACATGCATACTAATCAAGCATCATAACATGCATACCATTATAACATGCATACTAATCAAGCATCATAACATGCATATATCATTAACTAAACAACACACTAACTAAACATCTATCAACATGTTAATCATTATCACATGCTAAACATGAAATCATATCAACATACCAACATGCATGCTAAACATAAAACATACACATGATCACAACACATGATTACTAACACATGGATACTAACATGAATCAAACACATGATTATTAACGCATGATTACACACATGATTACACATGAATCATACACATGATTAACAACACATGAATCATATCACATTGTTGACAATACATGATTACTAACACGTGAATACTAAACACATGAATACTAAACATGATTAGACACATGAACACTAAACACATGACTAACAACATATGAACATTCAATCATACACATGATTACACATGAATACTAAACATGAATCATACTCAACACATATGTATTAACTATAACATATAATCAACAAGCATGCATTAACTAATCACATTATCAACACATACTAACAACATCATATGATCAACAAACATTAATAACAACAACACAAATCAAATCATACAACACATATTAACTATATTATCAAAACATAAGCTATACTAATCAGCTGAGCATGAAACTTATATGAACATGCATGTTATTCAACAGGAAAGACTCGGCAAACAAAATATTTTATTTTCATCTTCTAATCATACCCGAACGGGTATATTTTGTCATGATCATACCCGATCAGGTATGATTCGTGCATGATCATACCTGAACGGGTAAGATCAGGCATAAAACATGCCAAATCCGATTTCTGATTAATTCTGAATCATTAACAGTCAATATCATGCATGAATTACACATTATATCACATTTACAATATTAAAACGAATTGAAAATGCACTAAACTCAATTAAAATGCAATAAAATCAAATTAAATCAAATGAAAATCAAATGAAATCAACAAACAATCAATTGAAAGCAATAGAGATTACCTATGCCGACTTCTCCAATGCAACTTGAAGATTTCCAATCCAATCCAATGCAATCCAATGCTTAGGTAAAAATCAAACTCAAATCCTAATCAAACTAATTAGATTTTATATGTTTTTGATCCAAAGCTAATTGAATACTAGTTAATTTCAATGTAAATCAATCAAGTTCAATCAAGTTTAATCAAGTTTTAAACTAAATCAAGTTGCTAAAATCGTATTTTTGTGATCAGAATTGAGAGAAAATAGAATCTGAAAAACCCTAGGAAAAGCTTCCTCCCGCCAAAAATAACCAACTTTCAAATTATAACTATCTGAGGAACATACCCGATCGGGTATACTTAAGAGGAGAATCGGGTAAACAACTTACCCGATCGGGTAAGAAAGATACCCGAATCGCCCCTCAAGCATATCCGAACGGGTAAGGTGCAACTTACCCCAACGGGTAAGAAGCAACATACCCGAACGGGTAAGAGCCTCCAAATGCTAAAAGACACTCTAAACAACCCTAAACCGAACCCTGAACCGCACCAGGGTGAACCAGGAATGCCCGTAAAGGCAAACAGTGATAGGATAGACCCGGTTCATCCCAATCGATCCGAGAAGCTCAAAATTTAGGGTGCGACAATTGCATTCTCATAAATTCATTTCATATTACATACATTCATTTTAAACTGGAATGGATGTTACGATTATGGAAATACGTGAAGTGTTTATGATGCTATGAATGAAAAGCAGAGATGATTCCAAGTACTACGAGGTAATGAGATGAGAATTTTGGAATTATATACTGGTGAATATGCTTACACTGGGATTTGAATTGTATGCTACTTTGGATAAATATTATTGACCTGTGATTTTATGCTTTCACGTAATAATAATTATTATGTTATTACTTTGAAATTCTCTATACTGCAATATTATTATTAATTGCATTCATATTATAGCGCCACTGAGTTTTACTCAGCGTTTGTCATTTGATGAACGCATGTCCGAGCACCTCTGGGGTTAGATGGGGATAGCAGTTTTTGTTGGCAGTGTGGGGCACAGCTTTTGCAGTTTTCGCTGGTGTTGTCTGGGACTTATTTAAGCGAACTCCGTTGGGCATTCAGTATGCTGTCTATGCTCTTTTCATTTTTGGCAGTAATACGAGTTGTGTTGTTTTATTTACTACTTGTTGATACCATTGGGATAACTGTAATCTGAGACATATATATATATATATATATATACTTATATGTCCATTTTCCACTGCGTGCTATGATTATCTCAATGTGGGATTTTATCTATCTGGCGTGTGTTTGAGTTTTATAATTTGGAATAGAAATAATTATTTTAATTAGCATGCATTGTATGATTTGAGATGATGTGTTGCTTTATGATTGTTTTCCCTTGTGATGAAATTTTGAAGCTCGAGGGAGGAGTTTCAGGGTTTCATTACAGGACATGTCTCTACTAGGAGGTGTGACACTTTCAATTGCAATTTTACTTTGCTTTAATAAAAGATGCATCCAATTGTTGTAGTCTGTAGACCAAACATTATCTAAAACAAATAAAAATTGTTAGGTTCTATCATCTCTGTCAAGATTCACCTTAAGATCATATTGTTCTATGACAAAACCAACATCTTAAATTTAAAATGATCCCTTGCTATAATTATTGACAAGCTTAGTAAGATTTATTTTGCCAAGGCCTCCCAATCCAATAATGCATAAAAAGGAAAGATTTTTATGCTGATCAAATTCATGTGCTAACAACAGAACTATCATTTTCTCTTTATCCTCTTCCTTGTCAAAAACATTTGTTGCCTCTACACAACCGATGGACAAATTCTTTGATGGCTTCTCTACATCAACATTACTATTGAGAACTTTTACTTTCCTTAGTAATAAGTGTTAGAAATACAGAACTCAAAAGAATGGTTAAGTGTAATGCAAATTATCAAACTTTGCTTCTTTTTTAAAATGATTATTGAATTTAATTTTTTTTATTATCAAACTTTAATTTTATTTCACAGGAAAGTCATCCAAAAAAATTCTAATAAAATGGCAATTAGAAAATGAATATTCTTCAAATATTCTTTATGTCAGCACTACATCGTGTTAGTTTGATTTCATAAAAGTTACTAAACTTTTTCACCTATTTCAAAAGTAATACTAAACTTTTATATAAAAAACTAATATAATAGAAAATCAAAAATTAATATAACAAATTAACTAATTCTTTGTAATTTTTTTAATAATTTAATGAATAACTTACAATTTTTGGGGATTTTTTCTTTACCACATGTATATCATCACCAAATACAAATATGACATATATATGCTACATCATCCATATTTGTCATGTTCATGTTCATTAAAATGACATACAATGGTAAACAAGGATGTTGTAGCATACACATCACATTTTCATGTTTGTTGACATGACATACACATGGCAAATAAGGATGATGTTGCATACATATGTCATGTTCATGTTTGTTGATGTGGTATTCAACTTTTCATGCTTACCATATCATGGAATATTCCTTCTTAGGTAGCCACATCAATGAAAAATGATCAAAAAATTATGTAATAACATCTTGTTGAGAAAAAATTGAAGTTTAGATGTTGAAAAGAAAAAAATTAAAATTAAGTGATCATTTTAAAATAAAAGGTTTTACGCTACTTATTATTCCAAGTTCTCCGATAAAGAAGGAGAAGTAAACATGTTTGGTTATTTCGTTGACCTTGTCTTGCTTTTACTTTAGTTTTTTCCTTTTATTATATTAATAGGTTTAGTTTATATAGTATAACATAAATTATTTCTAGATAAATATATTTTAACTTCATTTATGAGTAATGATGAATTTGATATTAATTATATTTCTTCAGCAAATCATTTATATGTAATTTCAATTATTTAATTATCATGTAAAATAAATTTATAAGAATGATTAAATCAATAGAATTTGAATAATATAAATAAAATATATTCACTATATTTTTTTGCACTAATAGAGCTAATTAATAGAGAAAAAGATATAATTTAATTCATATAAATATATTATTAAATACATAATTTGATTCACCTGTTACATATATAATAATAATAATAATAAATTAATATTCATATTCAATACAAAAAAACTTTGGTTTAATTATAAATCTGAATTATTCACTATCATTTTTTTTAAATACACAAATCAATCAAAAAATTTATTAGTATTTTCTCACAATTTTGAGAAATAGATATTAGTTTTCATAATAAAACTATTAAAATAATCTATCTTAAAATATCTTAAAAGTGAGAAAAAAATATAAAATAGTAATTAAGTATGACATTAATTTAGATATCATATAACATAAATAAGTTATAATTGTATCTTAATTTAATATATATATTAAAATTAGATAAGATTTTATATTTTTAACAGGTAACATTACAACCATTGTCGTGTCTGAGTAGATATTGTTACTTTCTCTCCAATCATAATAATATTGAAATCATTGAATTATTTATTTCTCTTAAAATCTTTTTCAATATATATTATTTTTACACTTACACACGCCTGTAGTGTAGACAAATTAAATATATACTCATATGCACGTATGTATGTATATATGTATATATGTATGTATAAAGTATAGAGGGTGCCGAAAGAAACCAATACTGAAAGCTGATAAATAAACAAAAACATGGAAGCCTGTTGGGCAAGAAAAACAACACGCCCACAAATCAATACAAAAGATGAAGAAAGAATCCAAAAGCATTACAATTTCATAAATCTGATCGACCCACAAGATTCAAACCTTAAAAGATGATAAGCAGAAGCCAAAACAACCAACAAATACAACCAACAAATTTGCAGCATTCCCACCAATGGGTATGATGAATCCAAGAAGCCCGATATGGTATAACATGCATGACAGATTATAGCATCCTCTTGTTTAGTAGCCAAAGCTTTATTTCCATGGAAGTAATGATCGAATGCCTGATTCCACGTCGTATCTTCAATTCCCTGCAAATGAGTTTCAGTCAAATGCGCGAATCTTATTGATTGCTTCAGCAAAGAGACAGTAATGATTGATATTTTTGGGTACTCACTATTTTCCGGTAAAATGGAAGATTCTCCAAACTCCTCCATGTTTATCCCTGCGTACATACACTAGTGAAAATGAGCTTATAATTGCTGAAATATGTTACTTTTGCTGTCAACTGAATATCTTTTGGTAAATGTGATTTGAATGCCCATATCTATTAGGTGAAGTTAGTATGGTTAGTTGGAGTATTCAGGGTTTGGCCTTGTACAATTTTTTTCTTTTTATTTTAGTATATATTAGGCTTGTAATGATCTTTTTTTGTGCGTGAATGAAATATGTTAGAACATGAACTTTTGCTCTCTTTTCTCTGCTAAAATCCCACAATAATGATTTTTTGCTGCGCCTTTCACTATGCCTCTCGCTCTAACGGAATTCTTGATGCTACTCCGGAAATTTGAAATATACATGTGCTGACGAAAGGATTAAAAAAAATTGCAATAGACTAACCTTTTCCGCAAAAAAGATGATGATACCAAGGCTTCTTCCTATGCGTTGATACTAACGGCATTGAAGAAGGTTCTATAACATCAATTTCCAAATCTGGGATGTCTGCGATCTTTGCCCACTCCGATCCTACTTCCTTTTGACATTTCTCTGCCAATTCAGGACATTTTCTCATGCATAAATGTTGAAGAGAAGCAGGAAGTCCATCCTCAGGAAATGAATCGAGCATGGGGCAATCCTCAACGTAAAGGTCTTTTAGTGAGGTTAGTCTTTTCAGAGCCTCCTTGTCTCCAAAGGATCGCAAAGTTTTGCAAGAATTTAGACTCAGACACTCTAGGGAAGTGGGCAGCCCTTGATCTGGCAAACTCACAAGCTTTTGACAACCTAGAATGGACAATAACTTCAGAGATGCCAGACTTCTAAATGATTCTTCTTCTTCGAATAAAGATTCGAGATCTTCACAATTGTGGATATGCAAAGCCTTGAGCCCAGGAAGATGAGGCAACTTTGGCAAAGAAACTGCGTTTGAAATGTTGGAAATGGTCAAGGAGTACAGCGAGCTGGAAGTCGGTATTGCCCTCAACAATGTTGTAGTGCTGCTTTCGTCCACTGCTAAATGTTGAAGACGTCGGGAAAACTCTGGGGTTGGTAGGGCAGTCAACAGGGGACATCCACTTATCTCTAGTTTCTGCGGACAGAAGACCTGAGGAAGTGCTTGCAGCATGGGGCATTTAACAACTTTCATCTCCAAAAGCTTAATAAAAGACGGTCGAAGTTCTCTTGTATGATCATTTGTATACGTGATCTGCATTGTTGCTTCTCGCCAATCCTCTAGAAGAACATTATCGACAAGTATCATAAACATTAGAGATGGGGACACGGGAAGAGCCTTGAGTGAAGCACAATGTTTGATCTTCAGAACCGTCAAATGGGGCATAAATTCAGACAACACGCTTAGCTTGGGGCAGCAGCTAATCTTCAGAGAGCTCAGGGAGGTGCATTGCAGAATATCCAAATCCGGCATGTCTTTAATATAAAGAGCGCTGAGACTTGGCAGCTGATCGAAGGAGAGAATTTTGCATCTTTTGCAATGATCCAGTGAAATGGTGACCAGATTTCGTAGTCGCCCATCAGTCATCCAAGATGGAACCCTGGCCCCCATATAGCAAGAAATTACAAGCTCCTTGATATCTGAATGAGGTTGAAGATCATTCAGCACCCGCTCCTCTGTTGTTTCATCTTGAGATTGGTCTTCTTTCATCGTCCACTCAAAAACCACCTTTTGAAGTCTTTCTTTCTCGCTCAGTTTAGCCTCTGCTGCATTCATTGCGCTTTCAAGGTTTGAGATGCGCAATGTTCCTGTAAGATATGCCATCTCCCCCAGTTCTCGAATTTGGTACCCAGTCTGGTGGCTGACCTTAAACGCATGCAAATTATGTAGCCCTTTCAAGTTGCCAATATTTGACGGCACCGTGGTACATTTAAACCAGAACATGCTATCCATCTCAAGATGACGCAGGTTAACCAAGTTGCCCAGGTCTTTAGGCAGTGCAAAAAGCCAACGACACCTAAAGAGTTTCAATGTCTGTAGATTGATCAAGTTGCAGATGGAGTTGGGAAGCTCTTTGATCTCTGTATTGGAGAGATCGAGGAAGCGCAATAGCTTACACTCTTCAATAGAGCTTGGCAGTTCACGGATTGAGCTTGAGCTTAGATCCAAGGTACGAATGTACGCCAATGAACGACACAGCTTGTCAAGGCCCAGTCCAAAATTCTTCAAGTGCTCACGAGGCAAGAGCAGCGTGTGCAGCTTCCGGCAATTATTAGCTATTTTCATGAAATGCTCTTCAACATCTTGGCAAAGCAAGGAGACGTGACGCCAATTCTGACACCCTGCCTCGACGAATGATCTGCTATCTTTCACCTGGCAATATTGCTGACCTGAAATTGATTGTGCCAGGTCATGTATAAGATCATGCATTCTGTAACTCACCCTATTGTTGACGTTTAATGGCTGGAAGAAGGACCTCATGAGCAACATATCAAAATAATCCGCTCCAATGACCTCTATACTGTTCTCCCCTCTGGGTTGAACAAAGGATTGAGCCATCCAAAGTTTGACCAACTCTTCCTTGTTGAATGCATACGCCTTGGGAAATATGGAACAGAAAACAAAACATTGCTTAAGATACGATGGTAGATGGTTATAACTCAACTTCAAAGCTGGTAGAATGTTGTTGTCATGTAACTCCCATATATTGCTTCTCAGAATTAATCTCCATTTTTCCTTCACAACATTGCCGCACAGGAGACCTCCCATTGACTTCACTGCCAAAGGCAAACCGTTGCATTTTGCAACGATTTCCCGACCAATATCTTCCAAGTTTTTTTTCTCATGATCCGGTACCTCCTTGAAAGCAATTCTTTCAAACAGCGACCAGCATTCATTTTCAGGCAAGCACCCCAAACTATGAGGTGGTCGAGTTCCTACGATTTTCGCAACTTCTTGGCTTCTGCTGGTAACTAGAACTTTACTTCCTGGAAGCCCCAATTTCAAGAGATGTAAGAGAGGTTCCCAGTCATTGTAATTTTCGTTCCATACATCATCTAGAACTAAGAGGAAGCGTTTTCCAGGCAAAAATTCCTTAAAACGAAACGATACAATGTTCGGTGATAAGTCGGTAGGGATATCCATCTTGGAATAGGACTCCATAATCCCTCTGAGGATCCTTGTCAGGTTGAATTCTTTTGAGACAGAGACCCATATCCTGGACAAATCGAAACTCTCAATTACCCTCTCATCATTGTAGACGAGTTGGGCGAGAGTTGTTTTGCCAAGGCCTCCCATCCCGATGATGGGAAGGACAGAGAAGATTTCTTCTTCATCGTTATTATCTGATAGCAAGAACTGGATAATTATTTCTTTATCATCATGCCTGCCGAAAACATTCCTTAGGTTCACAAATTCGTCAGTGGGTGGACGCTCACAACCATCGCCTATCGAAGTTCCACCATTCACAATAAGATGGAAGTTATGTCTTTCCTGAGCAATTATGTCCAGTTTTGCTGAAATTCCCTTTATTTTATGTGCAACTTTAGATTGAATGAAAAACTTGCTGGCACTTGCTGGAGTTGGTAGTTTCCGCTGCTCATGCTTCTTCTTCCAGAGAAAAATTTCCGTAGCGAATAAATCCAGTTCGTCTTGTGCATCATCAGCTACATCTTCAAGTTTCCTTAGCCAATCCTTTATTTGGGGGTTATCAAGTTGCCTCTCCTCCGCATCATTGATCGTTTCTTGTATCGCACTTAGATTGCTCGACAGCTTCTGTACATCATCATTGGCATTCCAGCCCAAAAGAAACTCGTCTTTCACCAACGTGACAACAGATGTTACTAGCTTATTGATAATAGGAGAAACTACACGCAAAGCATAGTCAGCCATAGCACCTTTTAAACTCAAGAAACAAAGCAGAGATGCCAATAAAATTCTAAAACTCCCTCAAGAACAGAACAACAAATTTAACTTAATTGTTCTTTTTCGAAGTTGGGTTTCTATATTTCCTTCCATTCATTCTTTATATAGATGAACAATAAAGAGAAAACCTGTGATAACAAGAAGCATGGCAGAATAAGTAAATTACCCTAAAATTTCTGCAGTTTAGAGCGTATACACGATCAACATTAAAAAAATTCTACGCGTCATTGAATTATTGAAGGAGATGTTGTGAGGGGAAATGCAACCACGTCAGTTATGTGGTTGCATTTAGTTTTATGTGGTTATGTGGTTATCAGACAACTTAATCATTAGTTTTATGTGGTTATGATTAATTTTGCTTAATCAGAACATAGATAGTTTTATGTGGTTATTAAGGGGTGAGCAAAAAAATTGAAAACCAAAAAAATCTTATGATATTTGGTAATTTTGGTTCAATTTTTTAGGTTTTTGGTTTTGGTTTGGTTTTTTTTTTAAAAAGTTTTTGGTTTTCGGTTTTTAGTTCGGTTTAGATGTTAAATAACCAAATAAACCGAATAAACCAAATAAACTGAATAATTGAACATAAACCGATATCGTTTTAAATTAATATTCAAAATGATGTCGTTTTATATTAATTATACGGTTTATAGTTTCGGTTTTTGGTTTATCCAGTTTTATACTTTTTTGTTTTTGATTTATTCGGTTTGATTTATTTGATTTTTGATAATTTTGATTTAATTCAATTTTATAACTATGATTTTCGATTTATTGGGTTCAGTTCAAACATTCCACAAAATCAAAAACAAACGGATGCTCACCCTCACGGCTGACCCAACTGGAATCTATTTATTTAATTCACACCAGTTTCCCAATGGTTGGTTGGAGTGACTGCCAGTAGTCTGACACTGGTCTACTAGCAGTAAACAATAGTTTGTCCTTAAATCTATCATTCCTGTTGTTATACTAATGACAGAGGTCTGTCACTAAATTTAGCATCATTTGATGGAATACCACAATATATTTTCGATTAATAATTCAGCAATAATAGTAATGAATTTGTAATCTCTCCAACTCCAATAGATTATTATTTATATACCATAGAAAAACTTAGTGAAATATATTACTAGATTTTAAAAAAAATTTTCATGATTTTATTTTCTTATAATCATATATAAACTTATTAATTTAAATTTTATTTTTTATATTTAAAGATTTCACATGTAACAAAAATTATAATTTAATACTTTAATATGTTTTAAAGTTAAAAAATAAATAATATATAAAATGCATAAAACAAAAATGCAATAGTATGAAATAAATTAAAATGTGAGATATTAAATTTCAGATTTCATATATATATATAAGGTCAATTAATAATGATTGATCATAATTTCATGTTGATGTATTTTATTTTAAAATAATTAGAATTATTTATTATAGAAAATCAAAGAAAAAAATAATGAAATTATATTTAAAACATTGATTATAAAATATGAAAGAGTTTATGTAAATAAAAGGATAATATATTAGAGGATGTGAAAAATAATAAAATCATATTCATAATGTTGATTATAAAATTGAAAATTAATCTATTTTATTTTAGCATAATTATTAAGAAAATAAAAAGATTTTACTTTTAATAAGTACTAATTATCATTTCAATAACTTTCTTTTGTTATTTTTGATTGCACTTTATATATTTTCCTAAATCTTATTGCAAGTAATACAATATTTGCTTAAAAATTTAAAGAATTAAAAAATTAAAAATATTACAATCAAGTAATAAACAACCATACATATTTAAAATGTTAAAAATATATTAATTATTTTTAATTTAAATTCTCTCTTTTATTTACATAATAAATTATAAAAATAAGAGATATTTATTTTATAATTAAATTCTTCAATACAATTAATCATAAAAATAAATGGTACAAAATCAATACCAAGAAAAATATTATCAAAATTTATGAATAAAAAATTAAACAATATCTAAATACTTACTAATTAATAAATATTTAAGTATCTTTATTTTTTCTTCATATGAATAAAAAATTTTCATTATGCACTTATATATATACTACAAACATCAATGTAAGAGAAACACAAAATGTCATAATTTAATATCCAAGTATTTAAACATATTAACTATAGAAGATGAAATATCTTTACTAAATGGAAATAGAGAATATAAAAGGGCATAAAATACAATTATATCATATATAGGTAATAAATAAGGAATGAAACATAAATATTAAAGGAACATTAAACATCATAATTCAATAAATAATTAATTGATAATATCTATTACGGTTTATAGAAAATGAATGAATGAAAAATTAGAAGAATGATGTAGAAAACTAAAACACTAAAAATCAAAAATCAAAAGTTAAAATCATGCAATTTCTAAAATGTACTACATAAACAATAAATATTTCTAAAATATATGTCATGTAAGCATACAACATCCAACTTTTTATATATATATATATATTGATATGTAACCCAGGACAACATATATATTACAAGGATGAATATTAGTTACACATATAAAAAACAATGTTTAGGCCTAAGAATGGCACTTTTAACGATTAGTCCAGTCTTCCAGTGTCCTCCATGTTCATACAAATCAAAGCACACTTCTCCTGTCATGCTTTCCTTCGTTTCGAAGCTACCTAAGTTTAGCTCCACCCATTTGCCTCTTGGCTTCTCCATGATAACCACTTGTCTTTGCCGAACTACTCCACCAGGAAGGATCATTTTCAGGTTTATGGGAAGTTCCCAGCCTGACGCCCCTTTGGTAAGCTTCACTACATACACAACTTCGTAGGAAATCCCTGGTGAGAGATCGGATATGCTAAATTTCCCTTTCACATCTAGCCAGCACACATGGCTTAGTTTGGCTACTTCTACGTTGTGGTCTCTGCAAACTTAAAATCATTAATGAACGTGTAGATTTGATGACTTTCACTCATAAATTACAAGATAATTACCCTGTTTCCTTGAAACAATTCCAGATCCAGTTTTCGAGATCACCCCAAGTGATGTAGAGTGATCTTGCAAACAATATGAAGCTATTATGGCCAGACCGGTCAACCTGTTTCATCTGTGCATATACCCAAATCATGACATAAGCAAAAGAAAGAAAGAAAGAAAGAAAGAAACCCATCACAACAAGTTTCTTTTGCAAATGAATTAGTTTTTTCCTAAATCAAAAAGAAGAGAAAAGAAGAATACCCACCTTTGTCTTGTTCTCCATAAAGATTGGAGAGTTGTCTTGCTTCATGGTGATTATTCCTATTATCAGATTCTTGAGCTCAAGAAGGTAGATTGCTATCTTGGTGGTCGTTTCTTGTGTCCTTGAGGAATTTAATGAAATGCATACGGTTGAATTACTTCACAGTGATGAGATTGACCGAGTCTTCTCTTTAAATTTCATCAGAATAAGCAAGTTGAGTAGTCTAATATTCATGTCACCATCACTTCCATTTTTTCTTCTCTCTCTTTAATTTCTATATCACAATTGAATCAAATACCAATTGATATCAAATTTCAATTCAAATCAATTTGTTAATCAAATTAAATTCAAGTAAGAGTTTTGATTTACCAAATATGAAATACTTATTGGGTTTGAATCATTTAAAATGAAATATTTTATTAAATATATATATTTAATGAAATATTTTATTTTGTTTGTAAAATTGAGAACAAATTGTGCATATTTCATGAAATGTCACATAATTTAAAAATCTTATTTTTATGAAATTTGAAATATTATCTAAAAGGTAGTATTTCAAAATTATGGAGTTTTTAATATTTGAAAGATTTGATGTCGATATATTATCTATATATTTCCCCTAATCACCGTATTCCCTTAATTAACCCTAAATGGAAACACTCAACTACCCTCTCATCATTGTAGACGACTTGAGCGAGAGTTGCTTCGCCAAGTCCTTTTTGTTGATAAACTTCAAGTTATAGCTATGACTTTAAATAAGCAAAATATTTGTTTTGATCCTTGCACGAAACCATATAGCTCAGTACAAAAAGAATAATTTTAGTGCTAAGTGAGGTTGATTTTCATAATCTTAACACTAACAATCATAACAAGGTTTAATATGGTACAAAAGTAGAAAAAATTCTTAGATGGCCTAGATCTATCATGTAAGATTATAAACTACTAATAATATAGTAACATGTACCAATTTTTATTAAATGTCAAACATTGATTAATTGTTATTTATATACTAATAATTAATGATAATTATATATAATCAATATAAAATTATATATAATCAATACAAAACCAATAAATACTTGATATTTAATAAAAATTGACCAAGAGCACCCAATGATTTCTTAAAAGTAGTCTCAAAAGTTAACTAAAAAGCTGTTGCATAATACATTTTCTGCTGCTGCCATTTTCACTTTCTGCTACATTGTTGGGCTATCTGTTAGCATCTTTTTCCCATGAAGTTTAAGTTGCAATTTTAGTTTTCATCAAAAAGGACAGAGAAGAATTCTTCTTCATCGTAATTATTTGATAGCAAGAACTGGATAATTTTTTCTTTATATAGATGAACAATAAAGAGAATGTTAGAAGCGTGAGACTTTGTTTGCTACAAGTTTATTACCACTTATTTTAATGGAATGATTATAAGTATGGTTGTGATTACTTGCATCATCAAAAATGCAATGGTGTAACTTTGTAAAAGTCAAAACAAGCTACACATATGAATGAATATTATCTTTCATGTTCAATATAGTTTTCCCCTTCAAAACACAACAGAGAAAACCTCTGAAAACATAAAGCATGGAAGAAGCAGTCAAGTCAAGAACGTGGTAATTTCCCCAAGTAGCTAAAAGTGAAGTTATGAACATGTTTTCCACGCTTCTTGCTTCCATAATCAAAATTTCCAGTGATGAAATAGACTAGAGAGATTGGTCCATAGAAACAAGTCATCGAGAAAATTTCTGCATTTTCTGGGAAGCGTATAGAGGTGTAAATATGAAAAAATTAATTAGTCGTTGAATGTTCGCAGCCCAAAACTCTCACAAAAAGTTGTGAGGGGAAATGCAAAAAAGACTAAATTATCCTTTCTTTTATAAATTGAAGAAAAATTTTTCCATCTACCAATTTCATCCCTCTATTAGTAATATGATAACAATGTTATTATTGTGAAAACTTTGGTATTATTGAAAAATAAAAATGTGTATATTAAAGTTCTTAATACATGTATTTATATTCAATAAATCCTATATAGCTTGGGTCTTACTATATTTGGCATGGGCTTCTTAAGGCCTTATACGGAGCGTGTAAACAATAAATGCTGTCGTTTGATGAAGACCCTTTCAGCTACCAACTAGGTCTCCTCGAGCATCACACTCCAGTCTCTCCAGCTCACACGTCTGTCATGCTCAAACTTCCATTCATCCACGACTTTCCCACTCCTGATGACCCGTTGCACCTCTCTAATACCCCTTCCTTCGTTTACCACCAGATTACACGACTCTTGTGTATTTGTTTCTTCACTCCCCTTGCAAGATGGAAACGGTTGTTAGATTGACGTTTTCATCTTGGCCAGCAACCCTTGAAATTTCAAAGCCCTTAAAGATTTTGTAAATAAATCTGCTAATTGCTGATCGGATCTGACATGCATATGTGTTATAAAGTCTGCCTCCATCTGATTTCAAACTATGTGACAGTCAATCTCTATGTGTTTGGTTCGTTCATGGTACACTGGGTTTGCTGCTATGTGGAGCGTAGCTTGATTATCACAGAAGAGAGGAATCAGTTCCAGAACGATGATCTGCAGATCTGTTAAAAGGTATGACAGCCATTTTAGTTCACATACTACCTTTTCCATACTTCGATACTTTGCCTCTGCTATTGATCTACTCACCGTTGCCTGTTTTTTTATTTTCCATGATATGAGTGCTTTTCTCATAAAAACACAATACCCTGTATGTAACTTTCTTGTTTTCTTACATGCAGCCCAATCGACATCGCAGAATGCTAATAATTGTGTTTCGTTGTCTATAGGAAAGAATAGATCATGGTTGGGGCTTCCTTTCAGATACTTAACTACATGCAATGCAGTTGAGTGGTGACTCTAGCGTGGTGCTTGCATGTGTTGACTCAGTTATTATGTCGCGTATGTTATATCTAGCCGTGTTAATCCCAAATACAATAACTTACCCACCAAACATCTTGTAAGCATCGGTTTCTGTTGAGGCCCAGAGCGAGGCTTGCAATGCTCACGGACCGAGGACCACACTTGGAGTGATAGCGTAGTCTTCCTAAGGGGTTCCCTTAGGAAATGATACAGACTCGAAAGAATCACAAGGGAGTCGCCACCGGATGGTTTCGAATTGGTCCAACTGACCCATAGCATGAGTGCTAGTTAAACCCTTAAGAGATTGGGTCCGGGTGGTGGAGATCTATTCTATGAGTTTCCAAAATCGATTTTACCATTATAGTTAGGATTAATTGTCCTAAGCAGGCAAGCATACGAGCGTAAATGTAAGCACACAGCGCAACATTCATTTTGGCATTGCAAGGTTGCACGTAAAATGGCATATAATGCTATATGACATTTGAATGGCATGGCATGCAAAATAGCGACAAAAGTGGCATGGCATATGCATATCATGTGAGCATGTATGACATATCATATGCATGATATGGCAACCTAGTATGATATGTAGGCACATAATCATGGTAAATAGTGCGTAGCGTTATGCGTTAACGTTTTTGGATCGTATTGGCATTATATGTGTATGGTGTATGCATGGCATATAAAGTGAGTGGCATGACATATGCATGATATGTGAGATGGATGACATGGTATATGCATGACATGTGAAATGAATGGCATATCATATATATGATATGTGGGGTGATGCAAAATAGGACATATGCATGACATGTGGCGTGGGTGACATACCGTATGCATGGCATGTGAAGTAGATGGCATATCATATGCATGATATATAACATGACATGTGCATGGCATGTGAAGTGAATGATATATCATGTGCATGACATGTGAAATGATGTATGACATGGCATATGCATGACATGACATGATAAATGACGTACCATATGCATGGCATATGAGATGGTATATGACATGCCATATGCATGTGATGTACCATATGCATGGCATGTGAGATGGTATATGACATGACATATACATGTCATGGCATAGTAAATAACATACCATATGTATGGCATGTGACATGACGTATGGCATGGCATATGTATGTCATGGCATAGTGATACATATGTGAATGTGTATTCAACATAGTATATGTGATGGCATACAATATGACATGCGTTATGGCATACAACGTGGCATGTCATTATAACATAATGACATGTGATAAGGCATATATATGCATGACATATGATATGACGAATTGCGTATTGGTGTATTTGGATTGCGTATTGACGTACTTATACGTATAAGCATACAAAATATGATATGTTATGGCATGACATATACATGTGTGATGTGTCATGTGACATGGCATGTGACATGAATGACATGGTATATTTAGGCAAATATATAAATAAAAATTTAATGGCCGGTGAAAGGGAATCGAGGAAATTAGGGGTACACACGAGATAATAGGGGGATTATTACAAAACAAATAATAACCCTATCCTATTACACAAATATCCATGCATACATAATTTTTGGGGTTAAGTAATACCCCTTTCCTCCTTGGGTACTATTCCACCTCGGGTGACACGAGCCAAAAATGCACGAATGAAAATATGCAAAATAAACACAATAAATTCATTAGAAGCAAATGAATTTAGGATTTATTTGACTAGTCCAATGCCATGTGAAAAGCATGAACCAAGAGGTAAAATCCAATAATTATTTGGCAATAATTATACGAATTTATACGAGTTGGATTGTGAAAATTTATTTTGTAAAAATAATTTTAGTCAAAATTATTTTTATTTGATCATGAAAAATTAAATGGGAGGGCTAACATCACATAAAAATTATTAGAGATAGCCACTCGACCAATTAAAATCCAATCCTTTCAAAAACCGTATTTATATGATTAAAAATGGCTTTTTATCGTAAAAATTAATTTTGAGGTCAAAATTAATTAAATGTAATTATTTTATGATAGATCCAGAATACTTGAGCCACTGTAAAGCATCAAATAGCACTGAAAAAATCAAAATATGTCAAAAATATGATCCGAAATACGATTTTTTTGGGAAAATGCAAGGTATGCGCACCGCGCATCAGGCTATGTACGCTACACATAGATTGTGTGTGGTGCACATAGTTGGAAAATCTGCAAGAAAATTAAATCTGTCAGTACATAAATGATCTACGGATTAAAGTACGCAAGTTTAATGAAGACAATACCTCATTTTAAGCACGAATCGGCCTCCGATTTTGCAAACCAAACATTTAATTAAGCAATTAAATGGAATAATTAATTTTAAGACTAAAATCAAGTAGATCTGGATAATTTTTGACAAATCCAGAACCCCAAGTGCATGGACAAGCTACCAGAGTTGCTGGAAAAATCAGATCCGAAGCGGATCGGGTGAAAATCAGGTTTTTCTGTGAAAATCAGGATTTATGTGCGCCGCACATAGATCTATGTGCGCCACACATAGATTGTGTGTGGCACACATAGTAGTATATGTGGCACACATAGTTTGAAAAATAAAAGTAAAATCAAGAATTTTTAAGTAAAAACCCTGGATCCAACCCTGATCTAGGCAGATTGGACCTGAAAATGTGTTTTTGCTTCGTGGATTTGCATCCAACTCAAGAAAAATAATTTTAAAGTTAAAATTATTTTAGATCATAAATATAAGGTAGATCCAGAACACTAGAGGTATGGAAAAGCCTTAAATGTTACTAGAAAGACCAAATCGAGCAAAAATTCGACGAAAAACGGGAGAAAATGGTGTTTTCTTTGAAATTTGGAGGCTATATGTGCAGCATATAGGCCTATGTGCACCACACATGTGCTACATGTGGCGCACATAGATCTATATGCACAGCATATAGTTTAAAAATTAAACGGAAAGGAGAAGAAACGAGGAAAAATGCAAAAATTACCTCAAGACAGCAGTTCTTCTTCCTTGATCTTGCTTGCTTATGCGTTTAGGGAGCCTAACTAAAGCTAATTTGTCTCTAAATCCTAAAGATTTTAATTAATTAAGTGTTTAATTAATCTGAGAGAATTTTGGCAGAGTTTTAGGTTGCTTCAGGAGCAAATTTGGGATCCTTATGATATACCCCAAGCTCTATATTTATAAAGCAACTTTTGGGAGTGACAATTTTGTAATTTTCACCTAGATTTGAAAATTTTGGAGGCTATATGCGTCACACATAAGGCTATGTGCGCCATACATAGCCTATGTGCACAGCATGTAATGCTACATGCTGCGCATATAGTTTTTAGACCGTCATGTAGGGCCCACAGGGGCTCCATCGGGATATGTGCTCATGCCCTATAAGCATCATTTGGTATGCTAAGGCATTGTGCACTATGGCTCACATCCCATTTGGTCCCGAGAAGGCTCCTGACCAAACGTCTTCATTATACAACATGTGGTGCACATAGGGCTATGCGCACCGCATATAGCTATGCACTCCACTCCGTACGAGCGAAACGGGATGTGTGCCATATGTTTAGGAAGATGCAAACGATATTTCGAGTCACTTTGCAGTTTTGAGTTTTGCCAAATTCGGCCCCGAACTACGAGTTTCCACTAATAGGCTTGTTTTAGGGCTAGCGACACTATTCTGGCCCAAAATGGCATTTGGCATGCCAAAAAGTCATGCCTCATACAGGCACCAAAGAAAATGTGTTCTGTGTGCACAGAACACTCAAAATAGGCTAAGTCAGGTTATGGGTCCCACCAGTGCCTCGATGGGCCCCTCAGCACAGTGGGTCCAGAAGATGGCAAATAGCATGCCGAGTGCTTTGCCTTGAGTAAGGCAACAAGTGGGATGTGTTTTGTGCGTACAGAACACTCAAAATGGATTATAGTGGGTAGCGGACCCCACTAATGCCTGGTAGGTCCCACACCTCAATAGGCCCGGAATATAGCTTTCGGGATGCCATGGGATGTGCCTTGCGTAAGGCAATTATGAAATGTATTCTGTAAGTACAGAATACACAGAATAGGCTAATAGGGGTAGCGGGTCCCACTAATGCCTGGTGGGCCCTACAGCGCGGTGGTCCCGGAATGTTACATTTGGTATTCCAAGTGATGCATAGTGAGTATAAGATATTCTGTGTGTACAAAATGCACAGAATAAGTCGATAGAGGTGGTGGGCTCCACCTGTATACTATTTATGGTGAATAGTGCCAAATGCCTAAAATGCAATATTTTGCATTCTGCATGTTTTGCCTTGTGTAGGGAAGAATAAAGCTTTTTCTGTATGCACAAAATGTCCAGAATAACTGGTAAAGGTGGTGGGTCCCACCTGTGCACTATTCATAATGAATAGTGCCAAATACCCAAAATGTAATATTTTGCATTTCGTGTGGTTTGCCTTGCGTAGGCAACAATGAAGCGTGTTCTGTATGTACAAAACACTCGGAATAGGAAAATGAGAGTGGCGGGCCTTGCCAAGCGTCATGGTAGGCCCCACCAGCTCTAATGTATCTGTGCACCAGAATACTTAGGGGAAGCCACAGATGTCACGTCTTTTGGCTGCGTAACATGCTCCCGAAGAATGATTATAAATTTTCTAAATTAAAAATTCATAATCATCCAACAAAGGATACCTAACTTTTTTATTTTTTATTTATTTAATAAATACTCGTTTAATACAGTACTTCATGAAGATAAACAGTTATTAGAAATTACATGCCCTTTTTTTTTTAAAATACATTTATAATTTTACAACTTTAAGTGTACTGCCAAAGTACTTCTATAGAACTTGCACAGTTAACGAAATAAGAATTCCATAATAGTTTTATTACCACACTGAATTTATTGGTCCTGCTGCTGCCACTAACGTTTCTCTTCCGCAGTCTTGCTTGTTCCTACGTTTATCAATTGACAAACGCTGAGTATAAAACTCAATGATGCTATAAAACTCATGTAATTTCTATCATGACAGCATTAAATTTCAGGGCATTTCTAAATCATGTAATATTGACAAAATACTTTCCATGTTAATTATGAATAATGATGAATTTGCTATGCATAATAATTATTACAATAAATATCATACATAATAGCATCTTAATTATTATCTATCTTTATGAAGAATGCTTATTGATGAGAATGCATTCATGTAGTGCATTCTCCCTCGTATTCTCATTTCATTCGTATGCGCATTTTCCGGGCTTTCAAGAACTTATCACTGTACGAATTTTTATAAGAGCTCATTTTTCATCTTTCTTTTCACTTTCCGTTAATTCTATTTACATGATATCATACTCATTTAATTCCCTTAGGAATTAATATCACTTTTGCCCGATAATAATCATATAACCTTTTTATCTCATTTTATCTCCTTATGTCACCATGTCATGCCATGATATGAATTATGTAAAATGTCATATGTTTATGAAATGTATAATACTAAATTTATAAATTTAAATCACTAAACCTTTGCCTCTTTGATCAATTAATGATCGAGGATTTTCTATTTAATAGCACAAACCTGGTATGTCTTTTCCCTGATTATAATCGTTGAGTGATGCGTGTATATTTTCTTCTGATTGTCCTATTTAACAAAATGCACAATAATATTTATTAGAAAATAAATCTATCCTTAGTCTTTCTAATATATTTATTTTTATTTCTATGTCTAACTTGCTAGTTAAAATAACCATACTTTAGTCAAACATTTACTCTTAATTTTAAATTTTAATAATTGAATATCAATATTTAAATAAACTTAATTACCATCATTTTTTAAAATTCATATTATTTCAATTAATATAATATTTAAAAATAATGTCTAAAGTTGTTATTATAACAATGGCATAATCAAAATTATCTTGAGATTAAAAACAACAAAAATATATGATAACTCTTTTTACCATTTTGAAATAATCATAATAATAATAACTTATTTAAAATTCAAAATCCAAAAGAACTTATCCATCTTATTAAATAACCAAAAAGTATATTAAATTAAATTTCTTAAATAGATATACTTAAATATAACTTATTTACTACTCAAAATTATTTAATAAGTAAGCCATCTCAAAAAAAAATCAACTTAATTAAATGTATAAGAAACTTGGTATCATCAATTTATTTAAATTCTTTTCTTAAAAAAAATCCCAAAACCTTTTCTTATTTCTAAAATATATATATATGTCATAATATATTTTTAAATATGACTATATATATACATAAATGAAAATTCATTTTATTGAATAAATCTATTTTATTTATAATTACATAATAAAATCAAAACCAACTTAATGAAATCAATTTTCTTAAAATATAAGTTATCTTAACATATTTTTGTTAAATTTTTTGTCTTTTAATATTTTGGAACCTCTAGCTATAAATAATATATTTACCTTATATATCAATATCTAGCGCTTTTAACTTAAGAATTTCTCAAATTCTTAATCCTTATCCCTTAATGTTCAAACATAACCATAAAGCTATATATATATAAACACTATTTTATTATCTATTTATTTGTATTATTATTTTGGTAAACAAAATTAAATACTCATTAAAAACTTTCTTATAACCATAGTTTAATTTCTACCTTAAATCCAAAACTTTTATTTAGCATATAAAGGAACTTAAATCGTAATATATATATATACTTATGTTTCAAACTCACTTCAAATAATATGAATATAAAACTTAAGTTAACCTTGTTAATGTTAATTTAAAGTAAGCAAATTATCCTTATTACACTAGTTCTAGCTTGATTTAAAATCAATACCACACGTGAACTTAAAAGAAATTCCAACTTCTTTTAGTTAAGCCTCCTTAACAAATAACTTTAATAACTCTTTAAAATACTTCACCAAAATCACGTTAATAATTAACAAAACAAAACTAACTTCAAAACATTACTTGTGGCTCATAAACCATTCGGTTAAACAATGAATTGAGTCTTTCCTACGTGATTAAATGCTTCAACCAAAACTAGGAAAGCTTTAAACGCAACACGCAATTCGGCTCCTCAAAAACAAATCAAGCAATTCATGCTCTTTGACCTTCAACAATAATTCATTATACCCTTACTATTATCACAAAATTCCAGCTGCTATATGTCGAAGCATAACCAACATAAATT
>CANYBF011669582.1:0-23746 GCA_948192965.1 Dalechampia spathulata | reverse complement strand
AATATACGTTGCTTTTATTAGCTAACGAGTGATGTAAAATGGCATTATATGTTACAGTTGCACTGCTTATTACCACTTACTGTGATTTGACGTTGATATTATTTTTCATACGTGTTAATGTCATTTGCTCATTTTCATAGCACCACTGAGTTATATACTCAGCGTTTGTCATTTGATGAACGCAGGACCTAGTTCAATCGGGGAGCGACAAGAATAGCTAATCTACAGTTGGCTAAGGTTGGGTCTTTCATAAAGCCCTATCCTAAATGCAGTCTGGACTTTCATAACGTACTCTGAGATGTTGTTTCTCGTTATGTAGCCTATTTCATTACTCATTTGGCAGTAATACTTATTGTGGTGTGTTTGTAATGTATAATTATGTGAAATCGCTATAACTCATCGATGTCAATATGATAATGATGTATAATAACATAAACATGTTTGGATGGTGAATATTAAATTATGTATGAAACATAATTAATATTTATAGATTGCTAAAGTATTCAAGCACATATGCAAAGATAATTAAATAGATGTTAGATAGTAAAAAAAAAATATGCATCCTTTGTAGTGTAAGTAATGATTTCCTTTCTTAGGAGGTTATTACTTATGCTACGGGAGCATGTTGCACTTGATATGGGTGTGACATTGGTCATTGTCATTATTGTAGCAAGTTTGGCTAGTCAAACTATACTTGTTTAATAAGATTAAGTCACCTGAGATATATTTCAAATGACTTATGTAAATCTAACCTCCAAAGATCCAAATACATTTGGGTACTAAAAGTGAAATGAAGTTATTTTGTAGATTTTCTTGAAGTTCATAAGAAAAAATTAGATGGATGCTCAAACAACAAGACAAAGGAAGCCTCTTTAGTATTAATGGAATGAAGAATGAAAGAATAAGACTATTTAACTTTTAGGGGGAGTTTTGGAGCTTTATGTTTTTATGTTATGTTTGTTGGATTATTATGTTTGTTGATATCATGAGTGTTGATTATGTTTATGCTTGTACAAGTTGATTGAATTTGGCTGATGATGATTAGTTTTTGATGTGTTTAGCATTGATTATGTTTCAAATTGATTTTTGATCATTATTTTCAAAAATACCTTCATGTGTAAATTGGTATGCATTAAGATATACATATTTGAATTTTAAATTGGTATCTTATATTTTATATACTTCAATGAATTGAGTTTGACTTATTTTTTTATGTAGTCAAAGGGGGAGAAGTATGTGAAATAACTTTTTATGCATTTTGAAAATTTGATTTTGATGATATTGTTGATATTTTCATGTAAGAAAATATGTTTTTGATGAAACAATATGTATTTGTTAGTGTTGTTGGCTATGTTTAATCAAATCTAGGCTCATTGATTACTCCTCTTGCATTGTGGATAATGCATGGTCGAGGGGGAGTATGAATTGCAAGGTTGCAATTTGTTAGGAGAGTTAATTTTGATTAAAAAGCTATTTGGGGTTTGATAACATCAAAAAGGGGGAGATTGTTGGACTTTGAGGTCCTTAATTTTAGTTTTGATGTTAATAAATTATGTTTATATTGTTAACAAAGTGTTTTTAAATGTTAAATTTAATTTCTGGTATGATTGAGGTGTCCAAGATATGTCATGGTTTAAGAAGAGCAAAAAATGTGTGTTTTTTAGTTTAGGTAGAATGTTTGATATGGGCGTACCACTGGGCCATATGGTCATACGAATCCATTGCCTAAATTGGTTTAGGTAGTGGTACGGTCGTACTACTTATGCATACGGTTGTACGCCTGCTACAAATAATTTTTTCAACATTGTTTAAAAACAGTTCCTTTTGCATTTATTATACCCTTAACGATTATTTGAGCTAGGAAAAATATATTGATATGGATTAACCTTATTGTAGGTAAGAAATCAATCCTTGATCATTAATTTCCTTCTTGAGCTTATTTTTGTGTAATTTATGTATTTCTTGATTTCTTGAGTTGTAAATCTTTTGAAAAGGGTTTTTGTATTTTTAATCCTTATTTTTCTCTTAGTTTATTTTTTGAGAGATAGAAAGGGATTGTGATTGAGTGAGGTTTTGTATGAGCCTTGAAAAAATACAAATTATAAAATTTTAGTGTGAATCTCCGAGAAAATACTTGGTGTTACTAGAATTATGATTTTAGGATTATAATCTTTATTAAAAGATTAATGGAAACTCAAGTTGTTTGCTTGAGAAAGTGGATGTAAGTATTTGTTGGTCGAACAACTATAAATTTCTTGTATTCCACTTTTGATTCTCTCCAATTCTTATTTAGTTGTGTTATTTCCATTTGCTTAGAATTTCAATTGGTATTAGAGCTTGAACTCTTTCTTTTAAGAATTAACATTCTTAGAGTTAAGATAAAATGATAATATATTATCTAGAGAGTCAATATTACACTAAAAACCCCTTCTTTGATGGTATAGATTATCCATATTAGAAATATTGAATGGAGACATTTTTGGATAGTGATGGAGTGAATTTGTGAAATTTGATTATTGAAGATTACACCACTCCAACAACTATAATTGAAGCCTAAAAGTGATTGGAATAAGGAAGAGAAGAAGGCTAATGGTAGGAATAAAAAGGCTATTAATATGTTATATTATACGATTAGTAGGGAAGAGTATGAGAGAGTGTCTCATTGCATGACCATCAAATAAATTTAGGATGCTTTGAAGATACATCAAAGTTTTTAAGTTTATAACCTAAGCAATTGAAACATATCAAATAAGTATATTTGTACCACAATAAGATTTTTAGTACATTTAGTTTTGGATTGTTATTCCTTTTTTATGATTTAGTTTAATGATTACATTAAATATATATCAAAGTTAGTTGACTAAAGAAAATAAATATTAACATCATCATTAATTAAATTCTTCTTAAATTTAAACTTTAAACTCTAGCTATTACATTTTTCATTATCATTAGTCTATCATTAACCGTTGGCTACCAATCATCGTTAATTATTAATTGTCATTGATTATTATTATCATTATCATTGTTGTCATCAACAACCATCAAAAATTTAAAAGAAAAACTCAAGAAAATAAAAAATAACAAAAAGATAAATAGACTATGAATTTCAAATTAATAATGTAATTTTTATGCATAAAATTTACCATTCAACTTTTTAAAAGTTGATTACCATACAAATATGATAGATACATATATAAATATGGTAAATGAATGTATCTATCGTAAAAAGTTATGTCATATATGATGAAAACTATGTTATATATGGTGTATATTATATAGTAAATAAATTTAACTATCATAAATATTATATGATATATTATTATAATACATATATTAAATAAATTTATTTACCATGTCATATAATAGGCAAAAAAAACAAAAAAATAATAAAAAAACATTTAAAATTAAAACAACAATAATTAAGAACACAACAAATGGAAGGAGAAGAACAAGAAAAAAAAAAGAAAAAGACAACATAAGTAAAATAATGATAGAAGAATATGAGACTTATGACTCTGATGGTAAGGATAATCAATGACGATGGCACAACAATTAATTGTAGTGATGGTGATAACAGCAATGATGATCGATGATGGATAGTGAAGAAGATAGATTTAAGATATTAATGATGGTTAGGTTTAGAAAAAAAAAAAAAGAGCTTGTGATGGAATAAATTAGATATTTAAAAAGAAAAAAAGATAAACTATAAAATAAATGTGTAATATGGATTAGTGTGGTTGGAGAAACCTTCTCCCTGGATTAGTGTGTAATATGGATTGCAATTGGGCAGAAATATTCACGTTTAAGCTTCTTTTTGCCTTACGCGGACCCTAATAATCAAAGTTCTTCTCTTGAGTGATAAATAAGAAATTCATGAAAAGTTGTAATGTCTGTCATAGAAGAGCTCACCCATCTGTCTGTATTTTTCAACTGAAAAATCAAGAGCTTTAGACTACCTAAATACATATTTCTTAAAATGATTCATGCATGTTTGTTATGGGGATCAACAACATTGAGCTGGTTGGTTAAAGAAACTTACAAAGCACCATGAG
Source organism: Dalechampia spathulata (assembly GCA_948192965.1). Classification (NCBI taxonomy): domain Eukaryota; kingdom Viridiplantae; phylum Streptophyta; class Magnoliopsida; order Malpighiales; family Euphorbiaceae; genus Dalechampia; species Dalechampia spathulata. Next base: position 19,694 of record CANYBF011669582.1, on the reverse strand, counting down.
TAAATTAGCACATCCTGACATACCTTTTCTGGTAAACTTATGCATTGAAACTAAAATAAATATGACAATTACAAAAGGTGCAAATATTTTAACTATCATGAATAACAGGTTCAAGTTGGCTGTATGATATCTTTGATGTCTTTCATGGTCTCACCAAAATTTTGTACACACTAGTCAGATTTTATCATCAACTTGATGCAAAACTAGTATCAGTATGATAAAATGAGCAAGCACTAATGGTGAGAGAATAACAAGAAAGGAGCATTGATCACTTAGCGTGCAATATCAAAATTGGAAAAAGATTATAAGACCATGTTCGTTGGACTTTGCTTTTGATATCCTTACCACGAGAGGAAGAGATATCACCTTAATTGGAATCGGACAAAGCAAAAACAATAGAACCAATCGCGATTGGCTGAGGCTATTGCATTGGCAGCAGGAGGAGGTAATCTGCATTCCAAGGTCTAGATTTTCATGTTAATTTAAACCTCAGGATGCAGATTACCCAGTCCTAATCCAATTTAATCTTTCTTTACATCTTAAAATCATAAGATGTATGTAGAGAGAGCAAAAGATCAAGAGATAGAGAAAGCTGGTAGTCATATATTTATTATGCATGAAATTGATGAATTTATAGTGGTTTTCAAAGCTAAAAGAATTGATTTATTCTTGGTATATAATGCTAAGATAAATAAGGTGGCTTCAGTTATTATGCTGGAACTCAAGATGGATTCTTGTTCTATTGAAACCAATGATAGCCAAGAGAGCTTCCTTTATAAAGAAAAATGAAATTGATTGACATTGACTGCCTTTTCAAACAAGACTGGGACAGTTTCTCTGCTGGCTTATCATATATAATCATTGTTGCACTGCTTAAAATACTTACACGAGGATCACTCCTGATTTTATTTTTCATGCATATCATCTTCAACATGTTTAGCCATCAGTCGATGCATAAATCAAGTATCGGATGCGTCCAGATGCAATTTAAAGTTGGTTTGGACATCATTAATCATATAAACATAACCAGAAAAAAACAAGCTCCATAGCATTAGCATAGCATGCTTGTCATCATGAATAAAGTAATGTGTTGAGTATGGTTGAAGCTAAATACTGCAATCGGATACAAAGAATCTTATACTTTTAACGACAAATATATTTCTGATAATGACATGTGACCAGCAGTGTCATTCAAAGATTGACAACTGACATGGAAAGAGTTTCCTTATTGGATCCGATTTGACGTCATTTATCAGCTTTTAAACAGAGGTAATATGAACAATATTCTTCCTCCCTTGCCCCCGTTGAAAGACATCTCACTGACCCCATATCATATCACTGCACGCTTGGACCATCGCAGCGCAGGAATACTTGACAATATGACTTATAATTATAGTGGCCTGGTACTGGTTAGGAATTCATAGTTCTACAAGTTACTAAAGAAACATTCAGGAAAGAAAATAATTTCGCCATTAACAAAGTACAGCTTCATAGATATAACTAGATGGTGACTAGCAAAATTGTTGAGATGAACTGATCATCAATGAATGTAAACTATCTAGATGTACCTAAAGTATGATGGGACTTCATGCACACTTGGACGACACTCACGGTATTTACCTATACATCAAGATCTGTTTCATGGCAGCAACAGCAAAATTTACCACCATGAAATTTCTCACGTACCACCGCACCTTTACCTATGAACCTCTTTCGTGTAACAAAACTGATTCTTCTTTACTCCTCTTCATTCTCCTCTCCATTTCATCCATCATGAATACAATTTTCATGGCTGCCATTGGAAGTATAATGCATGAGGAAGATGTGACTAATAACTGGTTGAGCCACCGGATAGAAGCACCTTCAGGGTTTCGTATGTCATGAACACGATGCCAACACCAGGAACTACTTTGTAGTATTCAGGCAGAATTCCTCTATACAAGCCTCGCAGACCTTCATTACGGATTATGTGTCCAAATGTTCCAAACAAGCCTGTAGTGTACACACGTACTCGACCACCTGCCCCTTCCAACTGCATTCTTCTCCTCACAAGATCTATAGGAAATGTTGCTGCGCATCATAAAAACATTCAATGTTAGTCCACAGATTACTTAAGTTCACAAGCAAAAATAAAGAAAGATTACTGAAAGAATTTAAAGAAAATGCCTTGATCAGAGAAAAAAAAAAAGAGCTAACCATAAATTATATACTTCTCAGGTCATGCTAGAAGTGACAACAAATGATGATAAACAATACAGAAGAGCCTACTGAACTCTCCATATGCATTGTGGTGAACCATGTGAAAGAGTATTCCGCCAAACAATTATAAATGATCCACAATACTGAAATTGTCTCAATTAAAAAGTTTTTATAACAACTCTACTTTTACTACGGTTTGACAAACAAAGGGCAGCCTAGAAGCTGCAAACACTATACAAGTTTTCCATTACAGTCGCTCACCTGTTGATGATGCAATGCCTGAAAGACTACCACAAGCAAGACTAACCGCAATAGTAGTATCATTTGGTCTGCAGATAATCATCACAATAAAAGCACACGAAGTGAGAAACATTAAGGATAAAAATAGCAATTAACATTATATGGCTCAGAATGGTCCACTTCAAGAAAGTTTTACCTCTTTGTTTGCCAGAATGATCTAAGAGACTCGTAAACAGAAAAGCTTATAGCTATACTTGGACCAACACCCTGCAACATTATGATGGTCAAAATCACCCAAATTAATAAGTTGAAGCAAAAAATAGTAAAACTTATGATTATTCTTCTTATTATATTAGATTACAACAACAACAGTACTAATAACAATAATAAGAGATGGATTTCATATATACCAATAGTGTTGCTCCAAGTCCTTTATACAAGCCCAACAATCCTTCTTCTCTGCATATGGTACTGAATGCATGCCAAACACCTCTGTAGTATATTGTGTTCCTCTGCAGAGTTTAACGCTGAGTCAGAACAAATTTTCAGAGCAATAACTGTCCTTACAACTCCCGAACCAGCAGTTCTTTACTCAGCCAAGCACGGTGGAGTTACCTGTGCTGCAAGTCGAGTCCTCACTAGATCCAGTGGATATGTAGCAGCGGCAGCTGTTATTCCTGCCAACCCACCACCCACAAAGTGCACAGCAGGGTTTGAAGTGGCACTTCCCCTCTGCTTTCCAAGACCAAAAACCGATTGTAACAACTGCAACCAAGGGGGGGAAAACAAAAAAGATGACATGGTACTTTAGAGACAGAAGATCAAGCTTTGCTAAAATTTAGTTTCATGGAGGAATTTTTAAGGAATTATGTAATCTTACACTTTTGTAATGTTCATAAGCATAGAAGTTAACCGAAGAATAAGGAAGTCGGTGAGCAATGGTCACAAGATTGCCTTTCCAAAATGCTCTAAACCCCTCTTCATGAATAACATGGGAAGCCTCACGCCAGATGCTTGGCTTTGCCAATGCTGTAGCATCAGAATGCATCCCTTGAACCTATATTAAATTAGTGTACATATATTAGTCAACAGAACAAAAAATTGGCAAAATGGACACAAGCAAAACACTGAAGCAACAACATTGAGCACGAACTGCAAAATGTAGGATCCATGTTCAAGATAAAGATAACATTAATCATTAGACAAAAAATGAAAAAAGAAAAAGTATACAGCAGCACATAAATTAAAACAGTAAATAAGAATAAGAACTTTCAACAGAACACCTCAAAGTACTCAAGGTTTTTAAATTATCGACCATAAAAGAACGAACATAGTAATCAAAACTTTAATGAGTTCAGTTAAAACTAAGTTTCTAATTCGACAACTCTAACTGGGTACATAAATAACATTCATTGACTTTTAACACAAACCACTTGCACAAAATCTTAATTATTTTTCTTTTTGCAAGTCCAGAAAGACCGAATCAAGAAAATTAAAAAAATGGAAACTTTATCATAATCCAATAACGGAATCAAAGAGAAGAGGAAAAATATTGACCTGAAAAAGAATAGTAAGGCGAGCGAGAGGAGCAGTGCAGGTTTTACCAAAAGCACCAGCAATACCACCGGCAAGCAATTGTTGCACGGTACCAATCTGTACTTGGTGACCATTAAAAGAATGTTGTAGTTTATTGTCATGATTATTAAGATTATTTTGTTGGTGTTGAAGAAATTTTCTAGTCCCTGTATCAATTACACTTCCATGAACAGCTGCTGAGTTAAGAGCTATATGTCCTTCAACAACCCTTGCTTCCATTCCCAAGATTTGATATTTTTACCCTATTGAAATTTGGGGTTGTACAAGATTTTCTTTAATTTTGTGGAATTTGATTAAGAATGAGAAGAGTAGCCACAAAAATTGAGGAATATTAAACCCTAGAAGAAGATGTAAAACCCAAACCCTAATAAGCTGTCAATGGACAACTAGAGGATTTCTTTATTCTACTGGGGTTATTAAAGTTCAATCCTTTTCCGGTTGGGATTTGGATTAAAAAATAAATAAATAACTTAAAAATATAAACCAAAATTCCATTAAAATTTTAATAATCAAGAGAATAAAAATTTAAAATGTTGATAAAATGATTTCGTAATACTTTTTAAAACAATAATGCATGCTTTTAATATTTCATTTAAATTTATTTTTAGTATTTCTTTCTTTGATTATTTTACCAACAACAACCATTTGTTTTTATTGAAATTTGCAAAAAGTAGATAACTCTTTATAGATTTAATAGATGATTTCATATGTAAAAATTTATAACAAAACTGTTAATCATTTGACACAAATGTATTTTATTCTTTTCATAAGATGCAAAAATCATAAAAAAGATATATTTTTTAATCAATGAAGTTATAAGTTGAATTTACATACATGGAAAATGCCACAACTACAAGAATACAAATTTTATGATTGCTTCCAAATAAATCAATATTAAAAGCAAAATATATAAGTCCAATAATAATAATAATAATAATAATAATAATAATAATAATAATAATAATAATAATAATAATAATAATAATAGTAATAATGAAGTCAATACTATAAACATGCTAAATAGAAATCTATTATTATTAATGTGAGGTTTAACCAAATCAAAGCTAATATACTCAAATACATTTTTATTAATTTTTACTGTTTTTCATCAAAAAGATAAAAATATATATATATTTCTCAATTTATTTCATAATGGTTAATGATAGCTTAAATAATGTATAATTTTTAAATTTTTGATAATAACTAAATATCTTATAATAATATGAGTTTGTTGGCTATAAAATAATATTTACATATAAAATGTGTGAGCGAAAATGTGAATTTTTTCAACCTAATGAATGCATCTAACTTTTAAACAATGATTTAGATTTTTAGACTCCTTTAACATGATTTATTTAAGTTTCAACAATTATTGAATTTTGAACAAAATGTATTTGAAAAAAGAATATGAATCTGCATTAAAGAGTCATAAAATTTGAATGAGAGCTTGAATACTTGAAAAGAGAATATAAATTTACATTAAAGGGCCATAAATACAATGTTGAAAACTAAAAGGATTTTGAAAAAATTAATAAGCTTTATTCGTATTTTTGTTATATTTTATTGTTGAAACTTTTGGGTTTGATTAAATATTCATTCTTAATTTTTCTAGAATTTATTTTTGATCCTTGTGTTATTTCAATTATTTAAATTGCAATATAGTAGCTTATTCCTTAAAACTACTCATTCCCTCAAATCTTCTATTTGTCATAACTGTTTATTTTCATAACTCATATCCTTTAACAATTTTCTTATGTCTCACACTCCTCAACCACTAGTTACTGATTCGACACATATTAATCATCTAAAATATTATCCAAATAAATAATTTTAATTAACAATTATGAGTTTGTGGTAGGGAATTTAATTTAGTTTTGTTTCATCATGAGAAGACAGGAGGGCGAGGGTTGGATTATAAGGCTATGACTAGGTTCTGAGATTTTATGGATGGGTTACATTTACAAGATGTTGGCTTTAAAGGGGAACAATTTACATGGACAAATAAGTAAGTTGGAGATAGGGGAATCAAGCAAAGACTAGATCAAGTCTTTTATAATGAAGCTTAGATATCACATCCTAAATCGAGCACCCACTTTGCATCCATGAATTGATTAATATGTCTTGTTTTATATGTTATAAGTGTGATATTAATATGAAATTATGCTAATGATGGAAAGTATATGATATGATAAGAGCTTCATGCCTTATAGTTGAAATGAGAAATTTTGACAAAACCACTAAATGGAACCACTAAACGATGATTAATTGATGATTTCGATATTAAGAACATTTGATATGATTAATTAAGTTTGTCTAAGATGATTGTTTTAACTTAAGTTAACTAATATAGAAAAGATAGTAAAATAAAATTGAAAAATTATTTATAATGTCATAATTAAGGAATAATAATGTAAGCATAATGTATGCATATAAGTGTAATTATAATTCTAATGTATTAGAAAATGAACAATTATGTATTAATAATGTATTAATAAAGGTATATGATATTATGTTAATGTTACAAAAATAAAATTAGAATTTTATTAATGATGTCATGATGATGTCATTAAATGGTAAGATAATGTCATAAATGAGTGATAAATAAATTAATGTTATGTAAATAAATAAATAGATGAATATATGATTGAAAATAGAATAAGTTAAAGTAGATTTGAATATATATATATTTAATTAGAAGTGGGATTGGAAATTATATTATTGGTGTAGGAAATTATGTTAGTGGATAGAGAGAGAAATTAAAATATTGATATTTTGAAGTTAATGGAAAAAGATAGGGGGTTTTAATATAAAATAAGGTGTATGAGAGTATACATTAGATATTAAAATACATATATTAAAGATTGGATTGGTAGAAATTAAGTCAAATACATATTTAAGTTTCAAAGTACGTAGAATAATACATATTTAGGGACTTAAATGAAATTACCCTAAATGAGAATTCATTTCGTAGAATTTAGTGTGCATTTAGACCTAAATTCCACTTTTTCATGCCTTCATTTCCTCTTGGCCGACACTTCCCTCCTTCCTCCTCCATTCATTCTCATTTCTTTTATCTTCTTACTTCATTCTTAGCCTTATCTCCTTCTTACACTTAAAAAAAATGAAATGTACTCCTAAATCTTCAAGTTTCTTCTTCAACTTTCATATATACTATAAGATCCATACGTTTAGCTTAAGATTATGTCAAAGTAGTTCCATTTTCTTGCTGTTCAAGTGCTGATCAAATGCTTTCATGTTTCAATCATTAAAATCAAAGGTCATCCTTTGAAAGAAGTTGAAAGTTACATCTTATTCTTCTTCTTTTGGCTTTGATTTTCAAGTTCCAGCAACATTTTTAAGTATACATCAAGGTTTGGTTGAAATATTCTTTTTTTTCCTTATTTACTTGATGACTAAAACTCCTTTCCGTTGGATTTTCAAGTTATGGCCGAAACCATGAAGATCCATGAGTTTTGGACTGAAACCGAAACCTTCTTTATTGTCTAACTTCATTTTATGTTTGATCTCATGTTCTAAGGTACATGCATGTTGATTTAAGTTGTAGATCAACTTAAAGGAAATCAAAGAAGAAAGTTCATTCAAATCCGTAGCAAATCAAGAGAAAAATCAAGTTTAAGTTGGGATTTTTGGTTGTTTGGTTAAAGGTGAGCCTTGGTGAGTATGAAATAGTTATAGATCTATTGATTTGCGTATTTTATAAGTGTTTGATGGTTTGGGTAGAATATTTTATGTTAGATTTTGTTAATGATTTGGTGGTTAAAGTGATTAGTGATGTAAAAGGGTATGAAGAAAGTAATTAGTGGTTGTGTGGGTGTGTGTGGCTTGTGTTTTCCTTCTTGGCCAAAACATTTGGAGGTTAATTACTTATTAATGGTAAGTTTAAAACATGATCTAAAGTGATTTAATAAAAAATAAAAGGTTTAAAGTTAAGAAGATGATAAAAGTTAAGTGTTAAGATAAGCAAATTTGATGATTTAAGGTTAAATCTTCATTTTAAGTATTTATGAGTTAAAAACTATGGAAAATTGATTCTGTTAAGTTTGATTTAATTATTTAACTTAAGAATTAAAGTGAAATGAAAGTCATATAATGTAAGAAGATTAGTATAAAGCAAGATTAATGAAAATTTGATTTAAAATGTGATTTTAAGATGTTAAGTGGACTTAAATGAAGGCATACAACTATGGAGTTTATATGGATTTAAATGAATATTAAAATAAGTATAATAAATATATTTTGAAGGTTTAATAAAGTCATAAGTAAATGGTATACATTGGTTTAATAAAAGTCAAGTATGTTGACTAAATTGGAAGATATATTGAAGTATGACTTAAAGTATGCTAAGAAGTTGTGATAAATTATAATTGAGAATTTAAAAGATTATTAAATATGATAAATTTTAATAAGGAGTTTAATGAGTTGATTTATTAATGGTATGCTATGGTTATTTAAGAATGTAATTACTGACAGAAGTGATACTTTGAGAAGAAGAAGTATAATGAAATGAATTTTATCTGAGATTTATACTAAGGACTTAAATGATAATTAAAGTAAGTATATTAAGTATTATTAAGAGATTTAATATATGAATGAAATATTATGATTTTAAATAAGATTCAAATTAGTGGACTAAATTAAGATGACAGTGTTATATATGTGTTTTAACAGATGGTTTTAAGATAGTTAAACTTTTATGATAGTATTGGATATGCTAATTACTAAGTTAAAGGATAGTTATCATATAAAATGAAATTGGTTAAGTTAAGTATAAGTTAAGAATATGATATATGATAACACTTAAAAAATGAATAATGAATACATTATGGCATGTGGTGTATGATAAGTGAGTTAAATAATTGATATTGTAATATGAAATGTTGAGTGTTTAAATGTTAAGTAGTCATAAATATATATGTATACTATTGGATGTGTGATTAAGTATTATAATGACAGGAATATCTTAAGAAATGTTACTGTTAAAGTTGTTAACTGGTTATCAATAGAATATTAATGTGATTAGTTATAAGAATCTGATTAAGTTATAAATTCTAGATATAAAATGATTAGTATTAAGATGATGGCAATTTAGTGAATTATTAAGAAAATATTAATTGGTAAGCAGAATATTAGAATGTTATTTAATTAAGAATAAGATAAGGACATAATTATATATGTTATTACTGGTTGGTTTGAACAATAGGAATATTATTATGATTTAAGATTTTCTAAGAAATTAAATAAGTACAATGCTTATTGAATATATAGAAGTAATAGGTTCTCGTTCTTATGAATGGTGAGAAGCATGAAATTATCTGCCTGGTAACTGATACTAAGATATAATCATAAATGATAAAAGATTATATAAGAAATAGATGAATTATAAATAGAGTTTTATTACTATAATATTTAGTGAATAGTAAATGCAACAGTAGATGATAACATATTCTATGAAGCAGTAAATAAATTAGGTGTTATTAAAATAAACTATATAAGCAAAGATTATCAAAATAAATAATAATATGGTTTTATTATCTGATGATTACATACAGTAAATGGATTGGACTATTATAAATGATTTATGATTTTAGAATAATGGTATATGAATTACAAAAGTGAAATAATGAATGATTGATTTGAAATATTAATTATTAATTAAAGATGAACATTGCATTATGATTAGGTAATTCTGTAGATAATTCTCACGTACCAACAAAGGAATTAAATAAAGGGAATGACATTCTAGGTTTGTGCTAGTTTAATTAGATGCCCTAGATCATTTAATGGTCAAAGGGGCAATGGTATAGTAATGCAATAGCATTACACAATTAATTATGATATGTTATTAATTATGCACTAATCATGTCATATACATAATGCATTAAGCATGAACATGGCACATCATGACATGGAGAAATAAGGAAGGAGGAAAATCAATAAATATAAGAAAATGTTAAATGAGATATACCGAGAATATGCTATATTTCCTACGGGAATTAAACGAAAAGGAAAATGATATGAAAACTAACAAAATAAAAGAGAAAGATAATGAATGAGAAATGGGTTATGGTTTGTTGAACCATAAGTTAAGTTATGATATGAAAGACCTGGTACATGCACATATAACTGAAATGCATAACAGATTATAATGAAAGGCCAAATGTTTTAAGGACAAATATGAGGGAGAATGCATAACATAAATTCATTTTCATAAAAATACATTGTTCATGAATAGATAATGATGATGCAATAAATGGTATATAATTATATATCTATAAGCACATCTTGCTAATGTTTACAAAAAATATATATACCATGATATTCATGTTTATTGTTGAATTAATATATTAATGATAACATTTGATTTGACGGTGATGATATATACATGATGATAACATGTTATGTTATTATGATAATGCTGATATTAAATAATGATATGAAATATCATAATGATAATGACAACTAAATAATGATTAAATGACTAATCAAGATATTTGATGATATAATGTACCAAGGTGAGATTGATTTGAATATGACTTTAATGATATAGTAAATATGCATGAGATATAAATAATTATGATAAAAAAAATCATGAATAGTATTGAAGATGATTATTAATGATAATAGCAAATAATTAATGATAACATGATATTATGTTTGAAATATTCCATGATGTTTTAGGAATTTATTGATATGATGATTATTTTTATATATGGAAATAAATGAAATATAGTGGTATTTGATTATTATGATATTTGAAATTTATGCTATACTAGCACCACTAAGTTTTGTACTTAGCGTTTGTCAATTGATAAACATAAGAATAAGCAAAGCCGGGGAACAAGAATGTTAGTGGCATCAGCTAGACAATTCATTTAAGCTTATTGGTAAATGGTTTGGTTTGACTTTTATTAGACTTCTATTCTATAATAATCGTGTAACTTCTAAATAAAGTACTTGATAGTAATTAAAATTATGACTAATGGTATTTGACGGTATTATTAATTATGTTGGTAATGATTTATGATGATTCCTATATATGTAAAATAATAATGTATGTATGTTAATAACTTAAATATGATGATGCTTGAAATTATGATAGTATGATAGTGGATTGAGTATAATTGAAGGATCATATGTATGATTTAATATAAAAAATAAAAAATAAAAAATAAAAAAATATCTATACTTAATCATAAATGTATGGAATCCTTTGTAAGATGATTACTAATTTTCTTAATAGAGAATTAATAATCATGCTACAGGAGCATGTTATGCAGTTGAAAGACGTGACATTAGAGATCCTTATTTCTATGGGGTCAAGTAATTCATGTCAATCTGATAGGTTTTGATCATTATTCAATTGTTATTATAATCAATCTTTACATCAAATTATTTTTCAAGTAATCCAAATAGGTTAAGTTCCCTCAATATAAAGATATTAATTATCAATCTTAGTATCAAACTAATGGGTGTCATGATCTTAATAAAATGATGAAATGGTTGAAGGCTTATCAAAGTAATCTTTTGATATGGAGCAAGTCTAATTATCCTAATATAACTAGGAAGATTAAGGAAGTTAAGCATCAATTAAGGAGAGTTTAGTTAGAGCCATGCATAAAGTTAGGTAGACAAGAGGAATTCTTATTAATATCTCAACTTAATAATCTATAGAAGTGGGAGAAGCTCTATTGGCACTAAAGATCCCTGGTGAAGTGGTTAATTGTTGGAGATAAGAACACCAAGTCTTTCCATGCCTCCACACTATAAAGGAGATAGGTAAATCATATCACTAAACTAAAAATGATGATATAGATGGGGTTAATTTTAGGTCTACTATGAATGATATCATTACTAATTTCTTTCATGGGTTATATATTGCTCTTGAAGATGTTATGATGAATCCTATCTTGAGTCATATTGATAAGGTGGTATCCACTAATATTAATAATTCCTTAATTCCCTATGTTACTAATCATGAAATTGGCTAGGCTACTTTTTCATTATGTTCTTATAAGGCCTTGGAGCCTAATGGCTTTCTTGGGATTTTTTATAGGAAGTATTAGGGAGTTATTGGTACATTTGTTTTGTCAAGTTATTAAATCTTTTTTTAATTCAATCCATATGCTAAGACTAGTTAATGAGACTAATATTGCTTTAGTTCTTAAAGTTCCTGCTCCCCTATCTATTTCTTAATTTAGGCCCATTAGTTGTTGTAACTATGTTTACAAGATTATTGCTATAATTTTGGTTAATCACTTGAGACCTCATATGAACCTCTTAGTTGATCAAACTCAAGCTATTTTTGTTCTAAGTCATGTTATTCAAGATAATATTCTAATTACCCATGAGATGTTCCATAGTCACATGGCTATTAAGCTTAATGTCTACAAAGCATATGACACTATTAATTAGCAATTTATTGAAGATTTATTATGGAAAATAAGATTTGATTCTAAATTTATTAGTTGAATTATGGTTTGTATCACCTTTATCTCTTATGAAATCATTATGAATGGCTTAGTGATAGATCATATCATCCCATTTAGAGGATTATGACAGGGTTACCTATTATGTCATGCCTTATTATGGTGTAACATGCTCTTGTAGAATAATTAATGACTTTCAATTAGATGAAAGCTATGGATTACCCTAAAAGGGATGAAATGTTTTTTCTAAAAGTAATATTCGTACTATGTTTTAAGACTGCGAAAACATTTTAGATTATAAATCTCATATAGCGTATTTGCATTTACTGCTTTAAACATTACTTTAATATCTTGACAAAATTATATAAAAACTTTAAACTAATATATATCCTTACCATCAAAGAAAGTCCTGCTGAATTGATGCTTTGGGACCCATGCACTCTAACTATCTATTAACTTGTGTCCATCAAATGATGAACACTGAGTATTTCACTTAGTGGTGCTTTCATCATAAACATGGAAAATATAATCATACACATGTCATGTATAATAATAGATTTCATAAACCATTTCATCATAATTATAATATCACCATATGATCGTTTAAAATACTTTTTCTGAACATTTCAGATTTGTTAACCTTTATTTGATCTCTAAAATACTCAGATCATTGTTTATTTATATCGATACTTTATCAAGTTTATTTCCATGATACATTTCACTCATTCTCTTTGAAATATTAACTTTTTCATTTAATTCCATAAGCAAATTAGTCTTAATTCATATATACTATATCATTTATCAAATATCAATATCCACTAATTCATTACTTTTAAACACTTCCTTAAAATTTTTATACTGTAGAATCATTATAATTACCAACTTGCCTATATCATACTTTAATTTCTTCAGTATATCATTGTTACTTATAAGAACAACTTATACGTTAGTAATTCAATTCTATAAAATATCATATCATCATGTTATTAACATTTAAATGTTAAAATCATATATCATCATTCCATCATAATTTCATAATAATCTATATTGCTTTATCACATGTCCAAAACCAATATCATCATCTTCATCAACATTTTAGAATAAAATAATATTCTAAAATTACTGAAAAATGCCATCTATTTACCTTGCCATGTATTCCTTTCATTAGCAATTCATAAAATAATTATGAATACTAATTATTATCTCTATTAACATTTAACATATAATTGACATCAATGAACAACATCATACTTTCATCAAACATTTCTATTTATGAGCATAAGCTCCATTACTGTATTTTATATTGAAATAAAATTATCACTGTTTATAAATGTATCTATATCATTATCCATTATACCATACCGTAATTCATTATTCAATGTACATATCCATATAAGCACGATTATTGTGCATTCATCATTCCACCATCATAATCATTCGTACTCTTAAGTATAAGCTCTAATCATTGTATTTGAATCATTATGTAACAATGCAATATGGCATGTATTATACATGTCAATTTGTTATGCACTTTCATTTGTTTCCCTATCATTTCATTTCATCATCATTGTAAGAATGCCCATACTCTGCATTCTTCCTTTGAATAACATACCATATATAAACCGTCATGTTTCTGTAACATTCATTCATATGCACTTGTAGTGCTTTCATCATCACCATTCTCTGTACTTTTATGATATATGAATGATGGTATTTATGTATGAGAATGCATTCATGTTATGCATTCTCCTTCTTATTTTCCTGTAACATTTTATTTCATTTCATTTGCCCTTTCACATACTGGGTGATTTTATATGCGCGCTTGGTACTGGGTCTTTTATTTCATTTCATATCATTATCATGGTTCAACAAATTGGAACCCATTTCACATTCATTTCATTGATTTCATAACATTTTCCTTTCTATTTATTTCCTGTAGGAATTCATTTTATAATGCCCAAGTACCCTTTTCATTTATCATTTCCTCACTTTCACTCATTTTCCTCCTTCCTTATTTCTCCATGTCATGTCGTGATTATGAGTATGTCAATTGATGTTTCGTGACCTAATATATATGCTTTATGCCATGACGCTATAGTGAACACATAATCATCATGATAACGTATCATGTATTATCCATTCCATATATCATCAATTTCATACATCATTCGTTTCATATGGTATCCATTTCATATAGCATCCATTAACATAGCATCCATTAATCACAATTAATTTTCACTACCAAACATGACACATCATAGATTAATTAGTTCATTTAATAAGATTATAAACTTTAAATATAGTAACTCATACCTTACTGTCTTGTAGATAATTATCAATCTCTGATACCTTTATGATATTAAAAACCATAAATTAATACTTATCATACTTTTACAATCATTTCATCCTTACTTTGATCATCTTATAATTTCATCATTCTATCGTGTAATTATACCTCCTTGCTTATATAATTCATGACATATAATCAATATGTTTTGATGTCATGTTGTAAATATATGCATCAGAATAATTTACCATGCATAATTCTTCTCATAACTTTAATAGCATCATATAATAAAATGATCATTTCCTTTTATCAACTTCCATCCTATCACTGTATTTATAATTCTGTATACATATATTAAC
The DNA here is from genome assembly GCA_948192965.1 of Dalechampia spathulata. Classification (NCBI taxonomy): domain Eukaryota; kingdom Viridiplantae; phylum Streptophyta; class Magnoliopsida; order Malpighiales; family Euphorbiaceae; genus Dalechampia; species Dalechampia spathulata. The sequence goes on along the minus strand of CANYBF011669582.1, from coordinate 4,566 downwards.
CTTATTTACTATATCAATATATCATATTATATCATATTATATCATTTACATCTTTTCATATTTATTCTATAATTATCAACTATTAATCATAATCATGATATGATAATATCGTAATGAAAAAGAACCTCATCATTAAAACAATTTCACCAACTTATAAACTTCATGCGATAATAATAGCAAAGTAATCATTATTTAAATTAATCATTTTGCATCAACATATATTTATACCATCAATGTGTCATATGCTATCATTATTAATAATTATCTTTGTCATTATTAATGATTTTCATTTCAGTATCATTAATTATTCACATTTATAATTTATGTCATCACCTTCGTGTTCAAAGTCAATATCATCACATAATATCATATCATTATAATTAATAAATGTGAATGTCATGGTATGTATTATCATAGATTTAATAATATACCTTATGGAATTCAGTTTCACTTTTTACTATTATCATTCATGCTCATTAAGTAGTAAAAATTATAAAATAAAATATGTAAATATATGTCAACAATCAAGGTAAGTTAACAACTTACCTATCGATCCAATTATTAAGGAATTAACTAAATAGCACAAACTTGATTTCCATTCGTTATTTAAATTCCAATGGTATGCGTTGAATTTCCCTCTGAACTATATAAAACACAAATTAAATATTTATCTTTACTTAATAACTTTAATTCCATTATTAATCATTTACCATTCACATTTTCAACATATATCACTGTATAATAATCAATTAAATGAATCATATCTCATTTCAATCCCCTTACATATTATAATATTTCTTAAGAAATCATACTAGCATTCATCATTATATTCACTGTTCATATCTATTAAATTTTCCATCAAATATTAAAAGACTCTTTCAATATCATCAAATTATTCAATCCATATCTGATATATTCTATGTTCTTATTTTATTCCTTATTAACATCATATACTGATCATTCATTTAAATCTTGAACATAAGACTTAAATAGCTTCTTAATGATATACCATTCATATATTTCTATTGCCATTTAATATAATCCATTAACATATGTTAATACTTATTAAGTATCATCACTTAATAGTAAAACATCTAGATATCATCATATAACTTCTTATATCATGTCTATTTAACCTTCCATAAATATAAGTCTCCCTCATTAACATAAGCATTATTTATTTTAATCCATTAATCTTCTGGTACAACTATAAATATGGTGCCTTATCATATCATCTTAACTTCATTTAACATACCCTTTTAATATCACTGTCATTGAACCATGTAATTGTCAATCAATAAACTTAGTTTAATGTAAATATATCCTTAACATTATTATCTTAACATCCAGTTTCATTTCATATATATAATCACTTATAACATACACCTTTGAACCTTACTTAATCACCTCCATTTAATAAACCACATGTCTTTAACTTGTGTATTTAATATCAATTTCTAATTTATAATAAAATCACTTTCAAAATCCACATGTCATTATATATACCATTATCCCTTTTCAACTTCATTTTATTCCAACAATATAAATACCCATATAATTCTTTATATTCCATTATCAAAAGGACTCATTAAACTTCTAAAGAATACTTTTCATGCTTATCTTATTATCCATTTAAATCTTATTCCTTGGTCACTATCAAACCATATACCATCTTATCCTTTACTTCATTTCAATCAATAAAAGTTATATATATTCTTTCCACTTTATAACATTCAATAATTATTTCAATAAACTTCTTGTAACCTTTATCATACTTAATTTATAGCTCTTTTTTAGTCCATAACATAAAGTTGATGCAAGTTTCAACATACCTTACTTTTATCTTCCATTTAATCATCATACTTAAATCTTACATAAAATTATCTCATACCATCAATTAATCACTTCTTTAAGCTTCTAATAATACTTACCTTACTTAAATTATTAATCATTTAAGTCCTTGACATTAATATAGCCGTATACTTCCAATTCCATCCATTTAATCACATAAAAATGCCCTTTAAGTCCATATTCATATTAAATGCCATATACCTTATCTTATGTATATTAAAATACTTTAATTTCCTCTTTAATTTTAAACCATAGAATTAAATTATGAGTCATAGAAATTATTTACCTTATCCTTTAGTCATTTAACTCAATAATCATAAGCAACCTCATTAATCAATCTTAAACCATCTTGTAGCTTAAGTTAATTTATCTTTTCTTAATTATTTACTTATTAATCTTACCAATTCTTTAATCATGCCTTTCATCTTACCAATTTACCATTTTTCTTCCTTAATGTTTTGGCTAAGCAAAGAAAATCACAACACAACCCATACACATACTACAATCCATTATTTTCTTCATCACTTTACATCACTAATAATCTAAAATACCAAATCAAAACTAAAAACTACTAATCTACATCTAATCCATTCGGCCAATACAAGTTTATATTCAAAATAATTCAACCATCACATATAACCACATAAAAATGCATAGATCATGAGGATCTATTAACAAACTAAACTCACCTTTAAGTAAAATGACTAAAATGAACTAAAACTTGATCTTTTCTTTGCTTTTTCATTCAATCTTTAAGGATCCTCTCATCAATACTTTATCTTAAGCATTAAACTTCAACTCATCTCTAAAAACACACATGCATGTACCTTTCAAGTAAGATCCAATAAGAAAAATAAGGACTAATCTCAAACAAGTTGCGATTTTGCAAAGAAACTCATGGATTTAATGATTTAAGCCTTTGAACTTGAAAGAAAGAAAGAGATATGATTCAGCCTTTACAAGAACAAATTGAAATTGAAGTAATTTTGGTCATACTTTAAGAAACACATACAAACCTTGCTTGAACTTGAAGAATAACATGAAAAGATGTAAGGACGTTGTAGCTTTTGACTTCTAAGAAGAAGAATGCTTCGGCCTATTCTTAAAAATGGAAGAACAAAGTGGATTTCATCTAAAATATAGATTATACATATATATCTTTGTAAATACTTGAGGTTTGAAGTGAAAAAGGAAAGCTTATGGTGCAGTTTTTAGGTTTCTATGAAGAAAGAAGAAGATGGAGCATGAAAATGGAAGAAAATGAAAGAAAATGGAGGAGGAAAGAAGGAGTTTCAACCAAATGAAGAAGATTATGAGTTATGGCATTTTAAAAGGGATAAAATCGTATACATCAATAACTTAAGTGTAGGGCAGCCCACTATACACCCATACACCTTCACACACACTATAAAATCCCTTAATATATACTAATTTGAATAAAATACATGTATAATACAATTTTTCCTTCCTTTAAATCTCAAAATATGTATAATCATACTCCCATTCACCTTCAATATGTATTTATTATCTCAAAATACCATTAAATACCTCATTTAAACATAAAATATACTCCCATACACATTATTTAATAATTAAAATCCTCCATCTTTTTCCACTATCTAATAAACTATAATATTTTATTCTCCTCTCCATCCACTAACACTAATACCTATACCACCTTTTACAACTTCCCATACACTTAATAAAATAACCCTCCACTAACACATCCTCCTATACCAATTAAAATATAATTTCCTTACTTTCCACTTATTCAAAAATATATTTTTATATTCCATCTTACATACACATTATTAATACTTTAAACTATATAATATTCATTCTATCACATGTCAAATTAATACTTTAATACTATTTCCATATACTTATATTAATACTCATACATTATACTTATTCACTCTATTATACATTAAACCTTATTTATATCTATACGTATATATATACATGTATATTTTACATATGTATTATTTATTTATACTACCCTAAATCATTCACAATTATTAAATTATGCATACTCCAAATTTAACTATAATTCATCTTACTTCCTTAAATGCATGAACTTTCATGCATACATAAATTATCGTACACTAATATATGTGCGCTTAATTGATCGTCTTGATTAAACATGTTTCAATTCATTATGCATGCTCGACTTAATCTTTTATCAACTTATCGTCATTCCTTGATCCCGTAAAAAATTTTCTATCATTATCGTAATGTCATGTCCGCACACACATAGCTTAGTCATATTATGATTGCATTTTTGATCTGTGAGTCATTGATTGATTGATTTGATTATTTTGGTATTAATGAAGCATGATTATTTAAATTGACGAATTAAAATGCTTGATTATATAATTTTATAAATGTGTAAGTTAAATATGTCGATTAATTTAGAGTGTTATTGTTAATTTGAGATTTATGTGATGAGGTGTTATTATTAATTAGGTCAATTTGTAATGATATGCATTTTTATTTTTATTAGAAGCATTAGTTTAGTTAACATTTTGGGCAAATTAATTAGTAGGTTATATGTTGTCTTATTTAAGGAACTAAGGCTTTTAATTAATTTATTTTAATTATGGATATTAATGAAATAAATTTATGTTTAATTATTTTAAACAAATATTTTTATTTTATTATTATTATTATTTATGATATTAATTATGTAAGTTAAGTAATTAATTATTTTAATTA
>CANYBF011669579.1:0-14881 GCA_948192965.1 Dalechampia spathulata | reverse complement strand
AACGTAGGTTCGACGTCCACAGGGGAGCGCACTGAGAGGGAATAGAGATTGTCAGTAGAGACGAGGCGATCTCACTTGGTACAGGACTCTTGAGGCATCTCCAGTTTATTTTTGAGTCGTGTAGCTAGAGTACGGCAGTAGTTATACGGCTGATTGTATAGCCTGGTTGTATATAGCTTTTGGTGGTTCTGTATACACTCACTAATGTATAAACAGGTTTTAAATTTATGTGATATGGCTTGCCTATTTGCAGTTTATTGAATTCATTACTTGAGTGTATGTTTTAAATTATCCAGGGTATTAAGTGATTATGTTCACATCGTTTCCACAGTACAACCACCATTAGGCTTATCTAGGTTCCCATACGACGTGCTATTGAGTTATCCCTTGTAGTATAGGTATTGGTTCTCGTAGAGGATCGGTGTCTATGCTACAGGAGCATGTCCTCCTGGGTATGGGCTGGGTGTGACAATTATAATATAAAAATCAACTCAAATTGGGCTTTCAGCCCAATCCTCATGTACGCGAGGCCTTGCCCTCTCCCAAACCCTTTATAAGTTCAAAAATGCAATTCTATTAATAAACCAATAAATGACATGGAAAGAGATGTAGGATATAAAGTCTTTTGGAATAGCTTATATATATACAAGTCCCAATAATCCCCCATATATTTCAAAAGACTTATTGAAAGAATGCTTGCTAGTTTTTCTATTGAATGTGCAATGCTTTGATACTGGTATCTTTTAGACTATGAACCAGATTTAGATAGATTAGATATAACTCACAAAATAATTGATGAAACATACAATTTTTATGAACTAATAACTCTTGTTGTAAGTTAGAGATCATACGTATCATATTATACTCAAATAAATTTATTATTCAGTGTGGTCTTGCGATACTAGGCTATGCACGTACTTAGTATTTCGTGAATGCTCTAGAAACTTTGCCAAAGTTTCATAGAAGTGACCCTACTTCATATTCACATAGGTGATTTTCATCAAGTATGCATTGCACTTTGCACACTATCCATAAGGAATATGAAAATCATTAAGACTTTACTAACTCATCCTTCTCTTGAATATAGTATAACACCTTCTCACATCATAGGAAGGGATATGAAATTTATGCTAGTAGAATTAATTCTGACTTATTATTATCCATATGAACCAATTTTATGGGATATCCAATCACATAGGTTGGGTTACTATCATGATTAATTTCTAAATCCATTAAAGTTTCATTCCCCTTAATGTTTCAACAATTGATTTTCTTCTTAAAGGTATAATCAGAAGATTAGCCAAATTCATTTCTAACTTCACATAATCAATGAAAATAATTTCATCTTTTAACAGTTATTTCATCAAATTATGTCATAAATGAATGTGTTTATTCTTGCTATTAAATGCTTTTATTTTTAGCAATGATTATTGCTACTTGGCAATCATAATGCATAGACATAAGAGGTATTGGGTTTAGTCTTAATGAAATATTGGCTACGAAGTTTTTCAATCACTTAGCTTCATTACCAACCAACTCTAGTACAATAAATTCTAACTTCATAGTATATTTAGTAATGATGGTTTGCTTGGTTGATTTTGATATTATGGCTCCACCACCTAAGGTGAATATATAACCACTGGTGGATTTTATCTTATTAGAGTCAGAGATCCAATTTGCATTATTGTATCCTTCTAATATAATAGGAAATTCATTATATAGAATACCATAGTTCATGGCACCTCTTAAGTATCTCATAAGTCTTACTAAAGCATTCTAATGATCATGACTAGGATTATGGGTGTATCTGCTCAATCTACCCATGATATAAGCTATATCGGGTCTTTAATTATTGGTTTAATGATTGACGTATCCAGCAAAGGGAATATGGTGATTGGTCTTGTGATTAACCATATGGAGCAAGGCAAGACCCCTTTTCCGATGATTGTGGTATAGACAATCATCAAGTTGGATAGAGTAAAGCTGGGTTAGTTTGGACACTTTAGTGGTAGCATGTTGCTACTACAGGTATAATTTCTAAGCCACCTTTACAGGTTTTCAACTTAGAAAAATTATATTTTTGCCCTAATTTTTATATGAGTCACCTCTTGTGAGGTATTTGGCTCATCAAGCTATCTGATTTTGCTGTTAGACCCTAAATTTTACCTAAACTACCCTTTTGGGTTTTCAGCTCAACTAGTTACTTTAATTTTTTTTAAGCAGCCTTTTATAAGGTTTTTAACTTAGCGAGCTTTTTATTTTATTTTATTTTATTACAAATCTAGCTTCAAGAGAAGCTGAGAATATTGATACCACTAATGGATGATCCATAGAAATACACACATCGCAACCATATGAGCAGAGGCTACACCTTTAGCGAGGTAAAAATGCTAAAATTTGATAGCTGGGTCAAGTGGATGGGAGCTATCCCTGAGAGTAAGGTTATGTCACGCCCAACCCATACCTGGAGTAACATGCTCCCGTAGCATACACAACGATCTCCCGCATGGGAAACCGCTATATACACTACAAGGGATACCTATACAAGTATAAATAAATGTCGTATGGGGACAACAGATAGTATGGCGGTGAAATCATCAAACAGAACCAAACATAACCCTGGATAACAGCATACATTCAATTGAATGTATCATATCTATAACAAACACATATTTATTAATATACAACGGTTTTGATTACAATAACCGTACAAGTCACCACCAAACTATAAATACATTACTGCCTCTCTATAGAAATAAGCTACAATACAAGACTACAAAAAGAACGTATGCTCGGCTGTCCTGGACCACCTCGAGATTTAGGATTTACTTATGAATCCGCTCCTCTGCTGACATTGGCAATCACTGCTCTACGCCTTCTACAGTAGGCTCTGAACCTGCGTTCATCAATTGATAAATGCTGAGTCGAAGACTCAGTGGTGCTAGCTATCATAAACACATATAATAGAAACAAGCATATCAAATAACAGGCAATACAATGCAATGCTTTGTTTGTCCCCTCTTTTCCTCTTATTCTAATCTGTTCTCTCTTTCCCTTTTTCCTTTTCTTTTATTGTGCATAATATATTCCCATGCTGGATCCCTATGTACTGGTACTCAACTCCCGAAGGAGGACAATTGTAATCTTGGCCCGTAGGCCCCTTTGTTATGCCTATGTCTCGAGACTCAACTCCCGTAGGAGGAAATATAATATACGATTCCATTATAGAATCCTGTAATATATGATCCAACATGCCTTTCCTCATTTTCTCTCGCTCTGTTTAGGCATTCATGCTCCCAGATGTCATGAATATGCTAACATACGAGAGTATCAAATGGAATCTCAAGCAAGAATCATGAAACTGAACAGATAACAAGCTCATAGCATCAAAGAATAGGCAAATACAGGAATTCAATCCCCAATCATCATTTACTAAGCCATACGTGGCTTAAAAGCAATAACAGAAGCAAAGAATAATTAATCTAAATCAGCACTAACTAGCACGAACCTGGTAGAAGTAAAGCTTTTAGTGGCTAATCACTCTTCTAAGCTTCTAGCCGTGCAAAACCAACTCCACTATGCTTAATTCCCTATAGAAAAATGAGCTTTAGGGGTTTAGGGACGTTTAGAAAGGGTTTGGGAGTAAGAAAAGGAAAGAAAGTCAAAGAAAAGTCTATGTTTATCCTCTTAAAAATGGTGTTTTAAGTCGCATACGGTCGTACCAAATACCTGTACGCCCATACCAACCAAAAAACCCTGATGCATGGATTTTCCTGCGAGTTGTCGTACCCCCGTACCATATTTGGTACGCCTGTACGACCCTAAAGTTCCTGACAAACCCTTTTCCTGCGAACAACGATACGACCGTACACCCTCTTGGTATGCCCGTACCGACTTCAGGACCTCTAATTCCCTGTTCCCTCGAGCTTGGTATGCCCGTAGGGCTATCCGTAAGCCCGTACCGCAAGCCTAAATTTAGGACATGCTTAATTCAAACCCCTAACTCACCCAGAACCTGTGAAACACACTCCAAAACCAATACTAACACATTCAACTCACTGTCCCTCATTCAACCGAGAAGTCACGCTTCCCAATAAGGTGACAGTATCACATAATACAATCACAGATACAAGCATACATGCATAGATACATATATACACATCATCAATGTATAACAAAACTCATACGCATACAAACCTCTACCCGTATACTAGTGTACAAACTACTAGGGCCTTAAACACGGGTGTAACAGGTTAGGTGGAGCTATCCATGATGGTACATTCAGCATATGACAATAAGGATGTACATTGACTATATTCCATTGCTAGAACTCAAAACCTATGCCCATTATAGTCCTGCTAGAGTCTATCATTAGTACAACCAGAGATAGACTATTCCTTAATCGTTGTTAGAGTTCAAGGAAAGAAAACTGTTATCCTACTTCTTGGAATATGTAGAGAGGACCTAGCCTCACTATAAGATCATATTGGTAGAGATTCTTAAAGCTAGATCCGCCATAGATGATGAGTATAAGTTATGGGTGCTACGTCATATTTAGGATTATGTACTGCATAAATTATTAAGCAATAAAATTATATGTAATAAAGAAAGACAATGTTTTATGTTTGAAACTTGTATTACTTATGGCTAAGTTCATGAACATGCATTCTATTTACATTAATGAGATTAAAACATTTGCATACAAAACATATTAAAACTGGTACAAAAGATCCAATACACATTAGACTTAACTCTTATCATCAATCAGTCTCATGCAAGATTTTTTGATTAACTATTTTGGTGCTCTCCTTTTACTTTTAAGAGCTCTAACTTTTGTATGAGCCATCCAAGAATATTTTTAGCTCATCAAGCATGCATTTTTCTTATGTCTTAACTTTGTGTGAGCTGCCTATGAAGGTTTTCAACTCACCAACATTTTTCTTTTATTTTTGCTTTCTCTTTTTACCTTTTGCTCTAGATAAAATACTTTTTCTATCAATCAAGATTGACAGGTTTGGAGGACTTATGACCCTCCATATCCAAGATATGGAATGGACCTCTATATAAGATCTTCTTGACTAAGAAGGACCCTCTTAGTTAGGTTTAAAATTCATTGCGGGTCACGAATAACTAATTTGACTTATTTTAGAATCAGATCACCCTCTTGTATAATGACAAGCTTGACCTTCTTATTAAACGTATTCATCATGCATTTCTTGTAAAACTGCAGTTGATACAAAGCCTTTAGATGCTTCTCATCAATAGTAACCAGTAGCTTATATCTGGCTTTCTTCCATTCAACTTTCAACAACTAAGCTTCTAAAACAACTTGAAGTGACTTCAACTCCACTTCAACTGGCAATATGACTTCTATCCTGTAAACCAAAGAATAGAGGGTAGCACCTGTAGGACTCCTTAAGGTGGTTTTATAACCCTATAAAGTTAATAACAATCGCTCATGCCAATCCTGATAAATCTACATTATCTTCGCAAGGATTTTATTAATCATCTTATTAGTCACTTTAACTACCCTATGAGCTTGAGGGTGATACTAAGTGATATGACATCCCATTTCTGTGTATGAGATTCTTCTCTATAAACTTAGCAACCTACTTTACCCCTAATTTACTATAGGATGCTGCCTCCACCCATTTAGAGAAGTAATCAACAGCCACCAATATGTACCAATGTCCATTATAAGTATTAGGATGAATCTCACCAATAATCTCAATTCCCTAAGTTAAGAAGGGCCATGACATCATTAAATTCTATAATTCAACCATTGAGATATGACTTAGATCTCCATGAATTTGACACTCATGACCATCATACAAACTATATGTAGTCTATCTCCATAGTAAGCTAGAAATAACCTTAGTGTAGGATCTATCTGTACAGTGTAAATATATTCATGTGGGACTTGTAGGCACTAACGTGCACTAACTGCATGACTATTTTGATTTCCTTCCTTAATATGCACCAAAGTTGCAGACCATTAACTGCTCTTCTATAGAAAATACCCTGATGTCAAGTGAAATTAACTACTAGCCTCTGCAAAGCCAGCTTATCTGTCTTATTAGCTTCTTCACCGGTTCTTAGAAAATTTATGATATTGGCATACCATGGAGCCTCTTCTTGTTGGTCTAACACCATAACTCATTCACTTTCATAGTAGAAGATCCTCAATTACTTAACGATCATAGGATAAATTTGACTCTGTGGTTATTCACACACTAAAGCTAATGTAATCAAAAGCATCAACCATCTGATTCTCATCTTATGAAGTATGAATGAATTTACATGAATTGAAATTATAAACCATGAGCTTCATGTATTTAGTGTATGGCTTGGGCCTTTTTTCTCTAACATCCAACTTAATCATGGACTGATGAATAATAAATATTAAATCACTAAATACCTTAACTTCTTGGGCATCGATCATTAATAAAACCTTGAGCCTAAACAAACATGCTTTATATTCAACCATATTATTAGTAATATACTGTACATCAAATTTGGATAATAAGATCAACCACCTGGAAAGCTTCCCTACTAGTGAACAAGCTTCATACAAGTACTTAATAGGATCAATCTTGGAGATTACTTGAACTTGGTATGATTGGAAGTAAGTAGTGGCCCAAACTATAGCCATGCATAACTTCTTAATAATATTGTACTTGCACTCTACTGGTAGTAATTTCTTACTCAAATAGTATATAACATGCTTAATCCCAGCTTCATTCTCTTAAGTAGTCATCATTCCCACTGAATCCTCCTCTAAAGCTAGATTGAGCAACAATAGTTTTCCTAGATGAGGAGACTATAGAATCTATGGGTTAGAGAGGTAACACTTTACCCTCTCGAATACAAATTGGTATTTCTCTTCCCAAACTAAAAATTGGTTCTTCCTCAAAAGCTTGAATATCAACTCATACATAGTAGTAAGCTTAGCAATGAATATGCTAATGTATTAGATTTATCCCAGAAATCCTTTGACTTTGGTCTTAGTTATGAGAATAGGCATCTTATGGATCGACTTCACCTTATCAAGATCCACTTCAATACCCCTCTGACTGACTACATTATCCAACAACTTATTAGATGTCACCTTGAATATGCAATTCTTAGAATTTAGCTGAGCCCATACTTCTCAACCCACGTGATAAATTTGTCAAGAGCAGCCATATACTATTATCTGGTAGGAGTTTTCACTATCATATCATCAATATAAACCTCAACCTTTTTATGGATCAAATCATATAACTAGGTTGTTACAACCCTTTAATAGGTAGCACCTACATTCTTCAGACTGAAGGGTATACCCTTATAGTAATAGGTCCTCCATTCCATGATGAATGTTATCTTCACCTTATCCATGATAGACATGAGAATTTAATTGTACCCAAAAAAATCCATCATTAAATGAATACATAGCACTATTAGTTGCATTATTGACTAATACATTAATATAAGGTAAAGGAAAGTTATCCTTTAGGTATGCCTTGTTCAAATCCTTATAGTCTACACAGACTCTGACCTTGTCATCTTTCTTCGAAACTAGAACTACATTAGCCAACCATTTAGGATAGTTAACCACCTCAAGGAACTTAACATCTAATTGCTTTTAGATATCCTCCTTAATCTTTTGAGCCTATTCTAGTTAGAATCAATGTAATTTTTGCTTTACTGGCTTAAACCCAAGCTTGATCAAAATTGTATGTTCTATTATAGTTCTATCAACACTTTGCATATCTTTGTAACCTAGAGAAAATGCTTTTATATATTATTTTAACACTTTGATAATTTATGTTCTCTCATTAAGAGTTAAGTCAGATGCAATCTGGAGAAGACAGGGCTCATCATCTATGTTAGTGTTAATAGTTTCAATATTTGATGTGTTAATATTAAAAATGTTCATGTTCATGCATAATACCATCAAAATACACATCACAAATATAAGCAAAACTATTTTTCATTGCATTAAACTTTGAAGGGATTACATCATCATCAAAAAGTATAGAGATAGCGACATCATCATCCTCATATATAATCTCATCAAAGGTGTTATCTACTAGTATAGCAATGCCTTCGTAGACCTTCTAAAGTAGCAAATCACTCATGTCCAAACTCTGTAACTTGGTCTATAATGCAATGACTATAGTAGGCTTTGGCTTAAGATGATCGATGGTAAGATCAATAATATCTCTAAAGATCTAGAAGTCATCATCGAGGTTGATGGTGGAAGAAGTGGCAACAACCTTCTTAGATGTCATCAAGCTAAAAAGTCATAAACATTACCAAAGATGATAAATTGCTAATTAAAGAAGTCATCTGAGTTAGGTAACTTAGGAGCTAGATCATACTATGTCTCACCTCGGATAAAAGCAACCATCTTACGTTACTCTGGCTTGTCTGAAGTGTAGGGATCAAACCCAATGTAGTATCTCTCCTTCCATACGACTGTAGAGATATTAAACTCCTTTGGATCCTACTAGTACTGGCCCAAACCTTTATTAAGTACAAAGTTCATATTATGCACCATCCTCTCCACAGCAGGGCTCGGTTAGTATAAGTATGAATTTGATTCTCTAATAGTGGTGATTTAAAAATTAGTCATAAGTGGGACATCCTCCCTGATGTAGGCTAATGCAGCCTCATCATCAGTAGCAATGGTAACCACACCCTCCTCATATGGAAACTTAATCTTCTAGTATAAGGTGGATGGCACACCTCCTAGTAGATGGAACCATGGATAGTCTAATAACAGAGTGAATAATATTGAGATATTTAGAATTGCAAACTCTACTATTTATTTGATCAGCCTAACTGTGATAGTGTCAGTGAAGGTGCCAGTAACCTCCTGCTTAGACTCATCATATTCCATGATGATACTCTTAGATGGCTTCAAGTTTGAAGGCTGAGTCCCGAGCTTGGGCAACACCTTGAGTAGGCATACATTGATACCAGAATCATCATCCATTATGACTTAGGGAGTGAAAAAGTTCATGATGTACATCCTAATGAAAAGCACCTTGCTATGATGGATACGCTTGACTAGTAAATCCATGTCAAAAAAGTAATCATATTAGATTTTAACTCCTAGTTCACCAAGTGAATCTTCATGTTAAAGGTAGAGATAGATAGATAAATTCTTATATTAAAGAGTACCTTGATGATGATGGCCTGTTGATACTGCTGGAAAGATAGCACCAAGTCTCAAACACCGATATTACCTTAATCTTCTTCAACTACTTGGTCATAATATTCTTAGGTTTAGCAACATCCTTACCCTTATTAGATGATTTCAAAGCTGGAGCACTACTCAAACTAGCCTTATCCATAATGGGTCTAGCCTCAGTTGATTTTTTTATAGAATCTAATTTCTTTCTGAGATTAAAAAGAGTGAACACATTACCACTACGAGTCATGTTGTAGACCCTAGAAGATATCTTATGGTACCCAATCCCCTCTGATGCTTATGAGCCTTAGGTGCTGACTTAGTTATCGTAGGAGTCCCAGCCAACTCACCCTTCTTCAGTTTTTGAACCTCTGCTAATTCAGGGTTACAGGTATCCTAAGTAACTGTTGACTTATCCTTTGAGCTATTATAGCATATATTAATGGCACCAATATTGAACCTATCGCTGAGCTAAAAACTAATAGTAGGAAGCCGAGCAATCTCCTTACTATCGAGGGAAGAGAAGGAGTTAAGAACTAGGGATTCTGGGAACCTTGATTGAATTATGTAAGTAAGATTGGCTTTATGGTAGTTTGATAGTGGGTTTATTTTGGCAGAAGGTTTGGACTTCTCAAGATCTTTAAGCTCATTTGAATCAATAAGGTCTTGAATGACCCATCAAATAGAATTATGGTCATTAATGTTATGGTCATGATGCTGATGGTAATGATAGTAGGCTTTAGTATCTATTAAAACTAAGGGTCATGTTTGGAAATTTGACTCAAGTGACTTAATGAGTTTGGATTTTAGTAGACATCTGAAAACCTTGGAAAGTGGCATCCCAAGATTCAAGTACCTTTGGGATTGGGTAGTGTTTCAGAGAATGGGATTTGGTAACTGTAAGATATTTAAATGGTGAGATTTATATGGTGCTGAGTGTATGTGAGGGTTTTGGATTTGATGAAGGAAGGCTCCGTCTTCTTCAGCCCCTTATTTTGCTTGATCCGTTAGCCAACCGAGTAAATGTTCTCAAAAGTGTGAAAAGTATGATATTTAAGCTTATTCTAATATAATGACAGTAACCCATAATAAGCTTATTAATCATGTCTAACTTTAATGGCTTTTATCTTCCCAACATAACTTTATCCATCCAATGACTACAGTAGTCTATGAAAGCCTTATTAGTTTTCAATTTCACCATCTCTAAGTCTAGTAGAGTAACATCAAACTAAGATTTGAACTCATACTACTTACAAAATGCAATGCATACCACTCATAAGACCTCTCATGATATATCTATAACCCCAAAGAGCATATGATAATTGCTCATGCCAATCCTGATAAGTCTACACTATCTTAGCCAAGATTTTCTTGATGGTTTTATTAACTACTTCAACTACCCTATTACCTTAAGGGTGATATGGTTATGCTTAATCCCATATCTTTTTAGTAAATTAATTGCTTAGCTTTAGAACTGCACTTTGTTATTAAACACCAAGTGATATGGGACTCAATATCGGTATATGAGATTCTTCTTTATAAACTTGATAACTTGCTTTATCTCTAGTTTATTATAGGATTCATTTTAATGGTAACAACTTCTTGCTTAAATAATAATAAATAACATGCTCAACTCTGGCATCACTCTCCTAAGTCATCATTACCCCCACTGACTCCTCCTCCAAGGCTAGATAGAGTAATAACGATTTCTCCAGTTAAGGTGGTTGCATAATTGGTAGGTTAAAGAGTTAATGTTTCACTCTCTCAAATATGAACTAGTATTTCTCATCCTAAATCAAAGGCTACTCATCCTTAAAAGCTTGAAGATAAGCTTACTTATAATCATAAGCTTAACAATGGATCTATTGATATACTGGAGCTACCTTAGAAATCCCTTGACTTTAATCTTAATTATGGATCAAATTATACAACAAGGTTGTTGTAACCCTTTGATAGGTAGCATTGCATTCTTCAAACCAAAAGGCATGACCTTGTAGTAATAGGCCTCTCATTTTATGATGAAAATTATCTTCACTTTATCAATAATCATCATGAGAATCTTATTGTAGCAAAAAAAAAAACCCATTTTTAGATGAATACATAGCACTGGTAGCTATATTATTGACAACTACATCAATGTGAGGTAAAGTAATGTCATCCTTCAAACAAGCCTTGTTCAGATCTTGGTAATTTATACAAACCCTGACCTTGCCCTCTTTCTAGGGTACTAGATCCATATTAACCAACCATTCTAAGTAGTTAACCATCTCAAGGATAACATCCAGCTTGTAAATCTCTTCTTTAACCTTATGGGCTTATTCTAATTGGAGTTGATATAACTTCTGCTTGACAGACTTGATCAAAATTTTATGTTTTGTAATTATTTTATCAACACCCAACATATATTCATAGCCTATAGTAAAGGCTTTATATATTATTTTAACACTTTGATAATTTTTATTCTCTCATTAAGAGTTAAGTCTAAAGTAATCTAAAGAGAAAGAGGTTTGTCATTTATACCAATGTTAACAGTTTCAATGTATGATGTATTAATGTAAAAAATGCTCATGTTTATACACAATACTATTAGAATACAAATCACAAACATAAGCAAAACTATTTTTTATTACATTAAATTTTTATGGGATTACATTATCATTGAAATGTACAAAAATAGAGATATCATCATCCTCATATAGAATCTCATCAAAAGTACTTTCAATAAGAGTAGTAATGTCCTAGTAAACCTTATGTAGTATAAGAATACCAATATCAAACTCTACAACTTGGTCATCATTAGCAGTAATGGTCATAACATCCTCCTCATATGGGAATTTGATTTTCTAATGCAAGGTGGACAACACACCTCCTATGGATGGAATTATGATTATCCCAATAATAAGGTAAAAGGATACTAGGATGTGTAAAATAGTTAACTTTATAACTAATTTGATCAGCTTTACTATCATAATTGCAGTGAAGGTACCAGTAACCTCCTTCTTTGATTTTTCATACAACATGATGATCATTTTATATGGCTTTAAATTTGAATTTTGAATCCTAAGCTTCAATAGCTCCTTAAGAAGATAAACACTGATGTCATAACCATCATCTACCAGACATATAAAGTGGGAAAGTTCATGATATGTAGCCTAATGAATAGTGCTTTATTATGATCTATACCTTTAGCCAGTAAATTAGCATCAGAGAAAGTGATTATATTGGACTTTTACTCCTAGTTCACTAACTAGCTCTTCATGTTGTATGCAATGGTAGAAAGAGAAATCCTCATGTTGGAAAGTGTCTTGATGATGGTCCATCAATAATATTGGAAAGATAACACCAAGTCCTAAATGTTGATATTAACATACATCTTCTTTAATTATTTAATGACTACATTTTTAGGTTAAGTAAACACTTTTCCTTTATCAGCAGGTTATAGAGCTGATGTAGTGCTAGAATTAACTTCATTCATAGCAGTTCTAGCCTTGATCAGCTTCTTCAGAACATCCAACTTCTTTCCTAAATTAGAAGGAGTGAACGCCTATCACTTCAGGTTATGCTATGAACTTGAAAGGAATCTTATTTGTACAAGACCTTTTTGTTACTTAGAGGACTTAGGTGTTGGCTTGCATAACTTGGGATTCTCAATCGACTCACCCTTCTTCAATTTTTAAACTCTTGTTGATCTAGACTTATCAATTTTAAATAATTACAGACTCATCTTCTAAACTATCATACTAGATGTCTATGGCATCAATGTCAAACCCATTATTGGGCCTGAAACTAATTGTAGGCAATCTAGTAATCTTCTTATTTTTGAGGGGAAAAGAGTTCAGAACTAGAAATTTTGGAAACCTTGATTGGATCATATATATGGGTTGGTTTTATAGTAGTTAGGAAATATGTTAGTTTTAATAGAGGGTGAAATCTATGAAAGTACGACAGTAAATACAAGGTATAATTTATAGTGGTTTGGCATAACTTTTTGCCTACGTCTACTTCTCTTAAGTCACAACTTAAGGTTCCACTAAACCAATACATAATACAATAATGAATTCTTCAATCAAGAATTCAATCCTTAGTGTTTTCAAGGCTCACACTCAATCCTTTACAATATCAATCAGACTCACAGTAATATACTCTTAATTACAATAATAATGCCTTAAGCATTAATCACACACCAACCCAAGATTACAAATTAAAAGCTTAGGTTATGAAAGAGTGAGAAAATAAGAGAATGACAGATGTAATCAAGCAAGAATAAGTTTCTAGAAAAATTAACTTACTTGAGAAAGCTCATCTCAACAATATAGAAGCTCTACATAGAGAATAGATCCGTTAGATTGCAATAAATTTAATAAAATAGAGCCATTAGAAAGATTTAAAATCTTTTTGTAGACGCACGTATGGCCATACGAGATCCCGTACACCTGCACCACTGTCACACCCATACCCTGTGTAACATGCTCTTATAGCATAATTAATAAACTCCTAAGAAAGGAAATCATTAATTACACTACAAAGGATGCATATTTTTTTACTATATAACATTTATTTAACTATCATTGCATATATGCTGGAGTACTTTGACAATTTGTAAACATTAATTACGTTTCATACATAATATAATATTCACAATCTATACATGCTTATGTTATTGTACATCATTATCATATTCACATCGGTGAGTTATAGTGATTTCATATCATTATACGTTACAAACATACCATAATAAGTATTACTGCCAAATGAGTAATGAAATATGCTACATAATGAGAAACGACATCTTAGAGTACGTTATGAAAGTCCAGACTGCATTTAGGATATGGATTTACGAAAGACTTGACCTTAGTCAACTGTAGATCAACTATCCTTATCGCTCCCCGATTGAACTAGGTCCTGCATTCATCAAATGACAAACGCTGAGTGTATAACTCAGTGGTGCTATAAAAATGAGCAAATGACATTAACACATATCAAAAATAATATCAATATTAAATCATAGTAATTGGTAAAAAGCAGTACAACTGTATCATATAGTGCCATTTTACATCACTTGTTAGCTAATAAAAGCAACACATATTGCATATAGTAATATTCATAAATTACTATTCATAAGTCACTATTCATGAGTTACTATTCACCATGTAACTATGGATAATCATTAACTTTCATATTTATGACATGCATAAATGATAATATATATCTGTGAGAATGCAACCATATTGTGCACTCTCCCTTTAACTCTTTATAACATTTTATCTTATTCTGTAATATTACGTAATTCCTTTTTCGTACTGAGTCCCTCTAGGTACCGGTACTCAAATCTTGTAGGAGGCCAAATATAAGTATAACTGTAGGGTTATGTGAACCTCATCTCCCGTAGGAGAGCTATTGCATCTGTATGATTCCTTCAGGGGAATCCATTAATTATATGACCCAGTACGTTTCTTTTTTTTGTAACATATCTTTTCCTTTCTCTTACCCACCTTATAACTTCTCTGTAATGTCATGAATATCTTTGCATGCTTGAATGTATCATGATGTGTCACATCTTGGTTTACATAGCATTTTAATATGCATTTATTTTTGGCACATGATATCGAGGATGATTGATGAATGCGTGAATTTGAGAAAAATGACATGAAATGATAAGCTTAAAGTTACTTGAGAGGGTTATGTATTTTTATGACGTATATG
>CANYBF011669552.1:0-11099 GCA_948192965.1 Dalechampia spathulata | reverse complement strand
CCTTTATTATTTTTGATCGTGGATGATTTATATTTGCTTAAATATTTATGTCATTCATGTCACATGCCATGTCACATGACACATGCACATACTACTATGCATGCCATGCATATACCGTATGCCATAACATACTGTATTTCGTATGC
Organism: Dalechampia spathulata; assembly: GCA_948192965.1. Taxonomy (NCBI): domain Eukaryota; kingdom Viridiplantae; phylum Streptophyta; class Magnoliopsida; order Malpighiales; family Euphorbiaceae; genus Dalechampia; species Dalechampia spathulata. The sequence goes on along the minus strand of CANYBF011669552.1, from coordinate 10,953 downwards.
ACATACATATAAATACACCAATACGCCAATACGCAATCCAATACGTGCAATCAATCAATACGTTTTGACATGCACATATGTATATGTCATTATACCATAATGCCATGCCATGTTGTATGCCATAACACATGACATATCATATGCCATACATATACTATGTTGAATACACATTCACATACGCACCACTATGCCATGTCATACATATGCCATGCCATTCACCATCTCACATGACCATGCATATGGTATGTCATTCACTTCATATGACCATGCATACGGTATGTCATTCACTTCACATGCTATACATATAGTATGTCATCCATTTAAACATGCCATGCATATGGTATGCCATACAATTATACCATGCCATGTTATACTACAACATTTCACATGTCATACCACATGACACAAGCACATTCTACTATACATGCCATGCATATGCCATGTCACGCATCACTTCACGTGCCACGCATTTGGAATGTCATATACATAACATGTCATGCATATGCCATGTATTACACCATCACACACATATCATACATACGATATGCTATACATCATTAACATGCCATACATAAGGTATGTCATATACTATGCCATGACATGCATATGCTATGACATCCATCATTTCATATATCATGCATATGATATGCCATTCATCCCACACATCATGCATACGCTATGCATACGCCACGCATATGCTAAACGCTAAAACAATCCCTAAAACATTAACGCATAACGTAATACGCTATTTGCCATAATATGTGCTTACATATTAGGTTACCATATCATGCATATGATATGTCATACATGCTCATATGTCATGCATATGCCATGTTGCTTTTATTGCTATATCACATGTCATGCATATGCCATGTCATCCAAATGCCATATAGCTTTATATGTCATTTTACGTGCAACCTTGCAACGCCAATTCATATGAAGCGCTGTGTGCTTACATTTACGCTTGCATGCTTGCCTGCTTAGGATAATTAATTCCAACTATAATGGTAAAATTGATTTTGGAAACTCATAAAATAGATCTCCACCACCTGAGCCCAATCTTTGAAGGGTTTAATTAGCACTCATGCTATGGGTCGGTTGGACCAATCCGGAACCATCCGGTGGTGACTCCTTTGTGACTCTTTCAAGTCCGTATCATTCCCTAAGGGAACCCCTTAGGAAGACTACACTTTCACTCCAAGTGTGGTCCCCGGTCCGTGACTTTCGTAAGCCTCGCTCTGGGCCCCGGTAGAAACCGACGCTCACATGGACAAAGCTGCACTAGTCAGATAGAAGCCATCAGAATTAGACATGATTAATAAGCTTATTATGGGGTCACTACCACTATACCAAGATAAGCTGAAGTATCAGACATTCCACACCTTCGAAGACATCTACTCTGTTGGCCAACGGATTGAGCAGACCAAGGGTAAGAAAAAGGAGCCTTCCTTCTTCAAACCCAAAACCACCATATACACCCAAACACAACAAAAACCCTACTACATCAATGCTCTACAAACACCAAATCTCATACTCTAAAACATTACCCCATCCCAGAGGTTCTTTAATCTTGGAATGTCACTTTCCAAGGTTTTTGGGCATCTCCTCAAAGCCAAACTCATTAAGCCACTTAAGTTAAACTTCTAAACACCACCTCCAGCATTGATAGATACCAAAACCTACTGCCATTACCACCAGTATCATGGCCATAACACTGATGATTGCCGCTTTCTCAGGTGGGTCATTCAGGATCTCATTGATTCCAGTGAGCTTGAGGATCCTGAGAAATCCAAACCATCAACTAAAATAAATCCATTGCCTAACTATCATAAAGCTAATAGCACCTACATGCTCTAATCAGGGTTGCTAAAATCCCTGTTTCTTAATTCCTTCTCTCTTTTTGGCAGTGAAGAGATTGCTCAGTTACCCATTATCAGCTTTTAACTAGGTAGTGGGTTTGACATTGATGCCATCGACATATAGTATGACAGCTCAGAGGATGAGCCCACAGTTACTCAGGATTCCTCTAAGTCTGAATTATCAAAAGATTAGGCTTTCAAGAAAGGCAAGTTAGCTAAGACTTCTAAGGCAACTAAGTTGGGGCCTAAACCATCTAAACAGCAGAAGGGGTTAGGTACTAATAAGATGTCCTCACGAGTTTGCAACATGACTCACAGTGGTAAGGTGTTCATTCCTCCTATCTTGGGAAGAAACCAGAAGCTTTGAAAAGGTTGATCGAGGCTAGACCTACTGGGGATGAGGCTGGTCTAAGCAATGTTCCAGCTTTGCAACCAGCTGATAAGTCTACTCAGCCTGATAATGTTATCGTTAAGTAATTCAAGAAAACATAGACTAATATCAGTATCTAGGACTTGGTGTTATCCTCCCAATAGCATTGATGGCCTATCGTCAAAGCACTCTCTAGCATGAGAATTTCTACATCTGCTTCAACATTTAGCATGAAAAGTCAGTTGGTAAATCGAGAATTGTAATCTAGCATGATTACCTTCTTAGATGCAGATCTACCGGCCAAGGGTATTCGTCATAACAAAGCACTCTTCATTAGGGTGCACATCATGAACTTTTCCACTCTATATGTTATGGTTAATGATGGTTTTGGTATCAATGTCTACCCTCTCAAGGTGTTGCACAAGCTTGGAGTCCAACTTTCGAACTTGAAACCATCCAAGACTATCATCAGGGCTTATGATAAGTCTAAACAGAAGGTTACTGGTACCTTCACTGCTATTATTACAGTCGGGCCAATCAAGTCAATGATAGAGTTTACAGTTCTTGACATTATAGTGTTATTTGCTTTGCTATTGGGCCGATTTTGGTTCCATCCCTAGGAGGTTTATTGTCCACCTTACACTAGAAGATCGAGTTTTCATATAATGAGGGTATGATTACCATTGCAGCTGATGATAAGGTTGCTCTAGCCTATATCAGAGAAGATGTCCCTCTCATGACTGGTTTTCAAATCACTACCATTGAAGAGCCTAAATCATACTCATACCAACCGAGTCCCACCATGGAGAGGATGATATAGATGATAAACTTTATGCCTGGTGGAGGTTCAGGCTGGTACCAACACGGTCCAATAGAGTTAAACATCCCTACAACCATGTAGGAAGAAAGATATTGCATTGGGTTTGATCCCTATACTTCAGACAAGCCAGAAGAGTACAAGATGGTTATCTTCATTCAGGGAGAGTCATAACATGACCATGCTACCGAGTTACCTAACTTGGATGACTTCTTTGACCAGCAGTTCACCATCTTTGGTGATATTTATGATCTATTAGCCTTGATAGTAGTTGAGAAGACTTCTACCACTTCTCACACCATTAGCCCTGATGATGCTTTTCAGATCTTTGATGATGTTGCTGATCTCACCACTAGTCACCTTAGACATGGGAGCTAAGCTACAGAGCTTAGACATGGGAGACCTGCTGCTGCTAAAAGTCTATACGAAGATATTGCTGCTCTGGTGGATAGCACCTTTGATGAATTACTGTATAAGGATGCTGATGTCCCAATTTTTGTTTTATTCAATGATGATGTAATCCCATCTAAATATAATACAATGAAAAATAATTTTACTTATGTTTACAATATGTATTCTGATGGCATTATGCATGAACATGAACATTACAAGAGCATTTTTGGCATTAATGCATCATGCATTGAAAATGTTAACATTAACACAGATGACAAGTCTTGTCTACTCTAAATTGCATCAAACTCAACCTCTAAAGAGAGAACATAAATAATCAAAGTACTAGTCGATGTCAGGCCTTGTCTACTCCAGATTGTATCAAATTTTCCTTTACCTCATATTGATGTGCTAGTTGATAGTGCAGCTGCTAGTGCTATGTATTCCTTTACTGATGGATTTTCTAAGTACAACCAAATTCTAATGGCTATTGCTGATAAAGTGAAGACAGCTTTCATAATAGAATGGGGGACCTATTGTTATATAGTCATGTCCTTCAGATTGAAAAATGTAGGTGCTACTTATCAAAGAGCTACAACAACCTTGTTGCATGATCTAATCCACAAGGAGGTCAAAGTCTATGTAGCTAATATGATGGTGATGTCTCCCATAAGAGAAGAGCATTCAACTACTCTTGATAGATTTCTCACACGGGTTGAGAAGTATGGGCTCAAGCTAAATCCAAAGAAATGCACATTTGGGGTAATTTCTAACAAGCTATTGGGTCATATTGTCAGTCAGAGGGGTATCGAAGTGGATTTTAAGGCAAAGTTGATATGTGAGATGCTTATTCTCAAAACTGAGACTGAAGTCAAAGGATTCCTGGGATAACTCCAGCACATTATTAGATTCATTGCTAAGCTCACTACTATGTACAAGCCCATCTTCAAGCTCTTAAGGAAGAACCAGCCCTTGGTTTGGGATGAAAACTGTCAATTTGTATTTGAAAGGATAAAACATTATCTCTTTAACCCACCAATTCTACAACTGCCTAGACCTGGAAAACCATTGTTGCTCTATCTAGCATTAGAAAAGGAATCAATAGGTGCTATGATAGCTCAGGAGAATGAAGCTAGAATCGAGCATGTTATCTACTACTTGAGTAAGAAGCTGTTGCCAATAGAATACAAGTACAACACTATCAAGAAGCTGTTCATGGCTATGGTTTGGGTCACCAAAAAACTCAAAAACTACTTTCAATCATACCAAGTTTAGGCGATCTCTAAGGTTGACCCTATGAAATACTTATCTAAAGCTCCTTCACTGGTAGGGAAACTTTCTATGTGGCTGATTCTATTATCTGAGTTTGATGTGTAGTACATCACTATGAAGGTAATCAAAGGTAAAGCAATTGTCCAATTCTTAGCATCTAGGTTGATGGATGACTTTGAGACCTTTAAGCTAGACTTCCCAGATGAACACTTGGGGGCAGTTGATATCCAAAAATGGTAATTGCACTTCAACGACATAGTGAATAGAAGAGGTGCAGGTATAAGGGTTGTGCTAGTCACTCCTGAAGGCAAACTGATTATGCTTTCAAAGCGACTAAGCTTTCTAGTCACCAACAATATAGTCAAATATGAAGCTTATCTATTTAGGCTTGAAGCATTGCTAATGATTGGTGCCCAGGATATGGAGATATTTGATGATTCGATGCTTGCCATTCATCAATCCATGGCCAAGTGGGACGCTAAAGAAGAAAGGCTTAAGCTGTATGTTAAATACATGAAGCTCATGATTTTCAATTTTAACTCATGTCAATTTATTCACAATCTGTGTAATGAGAATCAGATGGTCGATGCCTTAGCCATATTGGCTTTAGTTTATGAACGACCATAATGTCAAGTTCAACCTGTATTCATCGAGTAGTTGAGGATTCCTTGCTATGAAGGAGAACAGGTTATGGCATTAGATCAGTAAGATGAGATTCCATGGTATACTGATATCATGAATTTTTTAAAAACTGGTGCTTATTCGAAAGAAGCTAATAAGACCGATAAACTAGATTTATGAAGGCTAGCCACTAACTTTACCTAGCATCAAGGTGCTCTCTACAGAAGAACAGTTGATGGTATGCAACTTCAATGCATATCAAGGAAGGAGATCGAATCAGTCATGAAGACAGTACATGCTAGTGTATGTGGATCCTATATGAATGGATTCGCTCTTTACAGGAATATCCTATGCTAAGGGTATTTCTAGCTCACCATGGAGACAGATTGCATACATTTTACATGAAGATGTCATGAGTGCCAAATTCAGAGGGATCTAAATCATATACCACTGATCAAATTATAGAATTTGACAACACCTTGGCCATTCTCAGCTTAGGGAATTGACATCATGGGTGAGATCCATCCTAATACATCTAATGGGCATCAGTATATATTGGTAGCTGTTGATTACTTATCTAAGTGGGTGGAGGCAGAATCCTACAGCAAACTGAAGGCAAAGCAGATTTCCAAATTCATAGACAAAAATCTCATATGCCAATATAAGATACCATATCACTTGGTGTCTGATAATGGAGTGCAATTCCAAGGTCAAGTGGTCGACTTGCTAGAAAGATATGGGATCAAGCATAATCGATCTTCTCTATCTAGCCCTCAAGCTAATGGGGCAGTCAACGAAGATAATAAGATAATCAAGCAGATCTTAGCTAAAATAATGCAAACTTATAGAGATTGGTATGAGCAATTGCCATTTGCTTTATGGGGTTACAAAACCACTACAAGGAGTCATACGAGTGTTACCCTCTATTCTCTAGTTTACGGGGTAGAAGTCATATTGCCAATTGAAGTGGAGCTGAAGTCCCTTTATATTATTTTAGAATCTCAATTTCCAGAAGCTGAGTGGAAAAGAGTCAAGTATGAACAGTTGGTTACTATTGATGAAAAGTGGCTAAAAGCTCTCTGTCATTTATAGCTTTACAAGAAGCGCATGGTAAAAGCATTCAATAAAAAAGGTCAAATCTGTTGCTATACAGGAAGGTAATCTGGTTCTAAAGCAAGTCAGACTAGCTATCCATGACCCCTGTAGAAAGTTCAGATTGAATGGAGAGGGCCCATTCCTCATTAAAAAGATCCTATCCAAAGGTGCTATCCGCATTTCAGATTTGGAAGGCAATGAATTTTTGGAACCCGTCAACCTTGATAAATTAAAGAAGTATTTTGTCTAGAGCAAAGGGTAAAAAAGAAGATTAGAATAAAAGGAAAAGTCTGATGAGCTGAAAACCTGCATAGGTGGTTCACATAAAAATTAAGACGAAAGAAAAATGTTTGCTCAATGAGTTGAAAATTTGCTTGGGCGACTCATGTAAAAGTTAGAGCTCTTGAAAGCAAAAGGAGATTTGTAAAATAATATATCAGAAAATCTCATACGAGATTGGTCAACGACAGGGGTTAAGTCTGATGCATATCAGGAAGCTTCTATGTTGATTTTAACATTTTTCATGTAAATGTTTTAATCTCATTAATGCAAAGGGAACACACATTCATAAACTTAACCATAAGTGATACTAGTTTCAAACACAAAGTACTTTCTCTCTCTATTACATGTAATTTTATTGTCTAATGATTTCTTGCAGTACAGAACTTAGGTGTGGCATAGTACCATAACTTATACTCCTCATTTATAATAGATCCAGCTCCAGGGATCTCTACTAGCACAATCTTGCGACTTGTTATAATTGATCCTATTGATAGTACAGAGAGTGGGTCTGTCGTCTTGATAGAGATGATTTTTTACCTCGACAGGTATTTATTTTAGTATCTGGAGCATAGAATATATAAAATAGATTTATGAAGTATTAGAACTATGATTCATACTTAATATTCAGATCCTATGACTGGAAATTTCAAAGAGTTAGAAGGTATAAATTAAAAGGTTTCTCTTCCTCTTTATCTATGTTTGATCAAAGGATAAACTTTTCTTTGAATTTTTATATTTATTCAGTGAATAAGTGATGATACAATGGTTCTTACTCGAGGAATCCTTGGACTTAGTTTGAAGTTATTATTAAGTCATCGTAGTTCTAATATGAATCTGAGGTTTCAATCCATTTATAGGATCTTAACAAGAAAATTCTTATCAATAATAATGAAAGCAACAGTAAGGTTGTATTACATACAAAAAAATACAAAAAAAATGGGTAAATAGAAGATTCAAGAGGCCTGTAACAATCAATACCAAGAGATGAATGAGTCCTTTCCATATGCTCTAAGAAGCGAGACACCAATCATCCTCCCTCAAACTTTATCGGTTGAGGGATAGTCTACCTATCGCTATGTTAATGATAGATCCTAGCAGGGCTCTAATGCGTACTATGCATAAATCCTGGTAACGGAATGCAGTTCGTATATGTTCTCATTATCACTTATCGTATATGCTTCCAAGGATAGCTCCACCTCACCCCACTCTCAGGGATAGCTCTCATCCACTTGACCCAGCCGTCAAGTGTCAATGTCTTTGCCTCATTAAAGGTGTAACCCTTCTGCATATGACTATGAGGAGTATAACTCTGTAAATCACCCGCGGGTGGTGTGAGGATCCTTAGCTTCTTCTAAAGCCAAATCTATAAATAAAGTAAAAATAAACGCTTGGTAAGCAGAAAACCTCATAGAAGGTGACTTATACAAAAATTAGGGCAGTAATACAGCTTGTTCTAAGTGGAAAACCCATAAAGGCAGCTTAGAATGTTTACCTACAGTAGAAGTAGACTACCACTGAAGTGCTTGGACTACCCTCGCTTCACTCTATCCAACCCAAGAATCATCTCTACTATGATCATAGGAAAGGGGGTCTAACCCTGCTTCATCTAGTTTATCACATGCCCAATAAGCAAATCACCATGGCCGGATGGATCAATAAATAGGAATTGCACTAGCAATCTAAATCCTACTACCCTTAACCATGAGGAGGCAGTTACAAGTTTGTAGCTACACAGTTGGAAAATAGCTATAATATCTATAGAGCCATATGTAGTCAAGAATGACCTCGTCATGGTCAAGTTAATATTGAAAGCCCTAATCAAGTACGAGAATGCCTCTTTAGTAGGCACAGGCATTGTTAACATTATTATCATATTACATGTAACTTCAAGGATGGCAGTGAACTCCTCGTACATCACACACAGCTCCACATGTCTAAACTAAAAGACATGGGCTACCAGATCCCAGAACTGCATGACAGCATACAAGAAAGCATTATTGATTGAGACCTACTAAAAGGTCTTCAAATGCTAGAGTCTAATCTTGCTTAATCAATTCCATTCAATATTACCCCACTAGCGAGAAAGGGTACAAAAAGCAGACAATGATTATTGAGTCATCGTCTATCTAATTTTTGCACAGAAGAATGAGCAAGTTATATTTTGACAGAGAAACATAAAGCATGATATTATTACTGAAGAATAACAGTAGCAAATAGTTTAGTTCACTAGTAAAATTAGAAGATATAAAGTTTGAGCATTCAACTATTTTCAGAGTTTATACACCATAATTTGAGTGTACTAGGCCCTCATGCTAGATTATACTATTCTATCTCACACTCTAATATAAAAGCTATAAAGTTTTGACACCATGCATATAGGAATTAGACATCATGTCTACTCTAAGCATCATCTTCACCTGATTGATCCTCTTCCAAACTAGGATTGTCTGGAACTTCAATGTTATATTGCTCCAAGCACATTGTTACCTAGGCAATCTCTCTACCCATTTGCTTAATCATTCGAGCATAACGATCCCGCTCCTATCGCTCCAAGTGCCTACTTGTCTACATTAACATATAGGCATATAATTCATACATCTATGCATTACCATCATGCTCACAATCATAATAGGTACCTACCTAGACACCCAGCATCGCAGAACTGTGGTAGCAGTGTAGTCCCGTTAAAAGCCTTATAGCATCAACCATGGCATCTTAAGGTACCTACATAAACTAAACACATATGAAGACACTGAATTTAGGGGTGTATAAACCATATACACTCATATGAGTGGTGTTCAATGGATCAAACTCAATCTCATCCATTGTCGGTACCAGGAAGGATGTCTCATAAGGGCAACTCGTCTCATCATAAGTGTAAATCAACTAGTTCTGAGGCTACATCAACTGACCTTTAATAAAATCCAAGGGATGCTCATACCCAGGAGACATGTTCAGAGTGCTAAACACTAATCTCGATGGAGTCGTACTAGACCAAATATTATGAGATCTCTTCAAGGTAATACCACCTGTGAGCGCCGGTTTCTGCCGGGGCCCAGAGCGAGGCTTGCGAAAGTCACGGATCGGGGACCACACTTGGAGCGAAAGTGTAGTCTTCTTAAGGGGTTCCCTTAGGGAATGATACGGACTCGAAAGAGTCACAAGGAGTCACCACTGGATGGCTCTAGATTGGTCCAACCGACCCATAGCATGAGTGCTAGTTAAACCCTTCAGAGATTGGGTTCGGGTGGTGGAGATCTATTCTATGAGTTTCCAAAATCGATTTTACCATTATAGTTAGGATTAATTGTCCTAAGCATGCAAGCATAAATGTAAGCACACAGCGCATCATGTGAATTGGTGTTGCAAAGTTGCACGTAGAATGACATATAAGACTATATGGCATTTAGATGGCATGGCACATGCAAGTCATGTGATATAGCGATAAAAGTAACATGGCATATGCATGTCATGTGAGCATGAATGACATATCATATGCATGATATGACAATCATAATATGTGAGCACATATTATGGCAAATAGCGTATTACGTTATGCGTTAACGTTCTTAATTCATTTTAGCGTTAGGGGTATAGTGTATGCGATGCGTATGCATAAATGACATATCATATGCATGATATGTAATGGTGGATGTCATGGCATATGCATGTCATGGCATAATGAGTAGTATACCATATGCATGATGTATGTGTGGCATATCATATGCATGATATGTATGATGGTGTAATATATGTCATATGTATAACATGTTAGATGTATGACATACCAAATGCATGGTATGTGAAGTGATGCGTGACATGGCATATTCATGACATGTGTAGTAGAATGTGCTTGTGTATTGTGGCATGTCATGTAAAATGTTAAATTATAACATGGCATTGTATGGTATACCATATGCATGGCATGTGAAATGGACGAATTACTATATGTATAGCATGTGAAGTGGATGACATACCGTATGCGTGGCATGTGAGATGAATGACATACCGTATACGTGGTATGTAAGATGATGAATGACATGGCATATGTATGGCATGGCATAATAGTGCGTATGTGAATGTGTATTCAACATAATATATGTATGGCATACGGTACGTTATATGTAATGGCATACGACATGACATGGCATTATGACATAATGACATATACATATATGCATGGCATGGCATATATGTATGCATAATGAAGCGTATTGGTTGATTGAGCGTATTGGATTGCGTATTGG